>JAVXUL010161381.1:0-13359 GCA_035590515.1 Trichilia minutiflora | reverse complement strand
TTTTTTGTACTTCCATCTGAAATCTCGTTTTTCTTAATTCCTTGCCTACAAGAAATCCGTCCTTTTTTTGGAGTGGATCCAGTTCTTCAATTGATTTTAGAGTATCTCAAAACAAACAATATCTAAATCCCTCTCTTTTCTATTTCAAACCCAAATGTGTATTTTCAGTCACAAAAGCCAAAATTCAGGACAAATTGGACCCATTAACTAGTGACTTTAAATTCATGAACGACTCTTGGATTTCAATCTAAAATTGCGTTCCGAAGAAAATCAAAATTGCTACCTAACGTATTGATTTTTTTATTAAAAAAAATCCTTCTCAATTTCAATTAGAACAGCAGTTATAAGTATATGTAAACCCCAGAACATAAAATGTTTCGCAGCTAGTTTATCGGTTATCTTATCTGTGTATGATGCCTCTCTATAGGGAATTAGCCGGAAATTGTCGTACTGCAATTTCGATTGAAGAGAAAGTAGAAATTTTGATAGAGCACCACATGTGCTGTCCTGAATAGAACTATGCAATAAAGAGGAATGATGTATATATAGATAGCTATATCGGCACTGGTTTACTAAATACAAGCCTTCTTACGCACTTCAATAGTATTCTATCTCCGGCTGACGATAAGATTCCCTAGTAGATAGCTAAGCGTCGATCAAATCGCCTGTTGTGCCCTGAGAATGGTCTGTTGCGGGCTATCATTCGTATCAACATTGGCAGTTCAGTTACTTGCATCAACAGGAAAGTCATCAGTCCCTTATTCTTGAACAACCTATGATGATTCATTTCCTCTTAGATTACCCGTCTTTTTGTCCTTACCTGCAAACTTCTCATTTTTTTGATTTTTTAGCGTAAATAAAGTCCTCCGCCTACACGGAAAGAAGGGCGGGACTCAAAAAGATAGGTTAGCGACCGGGCGAAAGGTTGGAATTGATTTAGAAGGGCTTGGCCCTACTCTATCTATCGGAATTCGCCGGTCAATATTCTTTCTACTAGACTAGTTCTCCAATAAGAGGAATCGGGGACGGCACTTGTTTTTACATTCTTGAAGACTGACGAACAATAGTAAGTAGTCAGTATAGCCAGTAGTTGGCCTTAAGCCTAGCTGTGTTACGGAATCGTGTTCCGGTCTTTCCTTTCTTTAAATAGAAAGTCAGAATGTACTTCTGCTGTAAGAGAATGGCTTGCCGCGCCCGTCCTTGTTCTAGATCTAGAATAGAAGAGTCAACCTCGAGAAGAATAAGCGTGGATGCCGGTCTTGAACTCCGTGAAGGCTTTACAGAGAACTAGGCTTTTCGCTTCATTGGATAAAGGCGGAGATCACTGGTTTGTAATTCCTTTCTTTTGCTGTCGATCTTCAAGTACTACGGGCTCTTATGCCAGCAGATGTGTGTAGCTCGAGTCTATTACTTAAGCAAGTACCATCGGCCCAAGCAACCTAAGGTCTGACCTCTTCTCTTTTCCAAGCCTTTCAAGAAAGGCGGCTTTCAAACCGGTATCAAACCTGTTCCTTAGAGAGGTTTCCTAAGAAAAGGACGCCGGATGTTCCCTGCGAGCTCTTATCCCTCGGAGTTCTCAAACCTTGCGGGAAGCCAAAGGCGAAGCACAAAAGGTTAAAAAGTCCCCAAGGAACGCCAGCTGGTAAACACGTATGTCTACCGGTATGAACCTTTCTATGTGAACATCTTAGCCCTGGGCCTTTGCCTATCGGGAAAGTTAGACACGAGTGACCTTATAAAAGGAATCCACTGTGCATACTCTATGTTCAAGGGCGACATATAACAGTGATTTCCTACAAGACGGGCTAGAGTAGAGGTCCGGGATAGGATGATCACTTGTTGAATCAGACGAAATAGGTGGTACTCGATTCGAAGGAGAGAGGAAGACACGACCCCAAGGTGTCCAGGCCAGTAGTCTCTTAGAGAGGTAGCACGTTTCACTCCTCTTCGCCGGCTTCCTTGAAGCCTCAAGACCGGGTCGGCTGTCCCAAAGGACCGGGGGAGAGAATCAGTATCAACTGTCTTGGCTTTTTGGGGTTCGCTGTTTTTACCGCTACCGGCGTGCGGATGGCTCATCATCCCCCGGTAAGGTATTGAGAAGGGACTTGCCTTTTCTTACCGAACCACGGAATAATGCGGGAGAAACAGTAAGCGCAGGAAGGCGAATCGAGAACGGGTACCTTTTTATTCTGGAGAAGTTTTTCTTTTTTTCGAAGTGTAAAGTGGGTGCAGTAACGGCTCCTTCGATAGCACATTGTGCAATTCCTCATCTGCATAGGGAATTCTCGCTAACAAAGGAGAGCGCTTCGAAGACCGTTGGTATAAAAGCCATCTTTTTTAAAAACCTCGTGCCAGTTTTAGAAAACACCGTGTTTTTGGCCTCAATTCCGAGCTTACTCCTATCAAAGAGACTGGCATTTATTTGACTTCTTCCTCCCTTGTTTTGATCCCTTACTACTTGATACTAGGAGAATCAAGACAAGTTGCTGGATTGCTTGGTCCGACAATAAAGGGTCTTCAAGGAAGAGGTTAGGTGTTAGGGCTTTCTTTCTCACAGTCTAGGGACTGCCTTGCTTTTCATAGCCCTAGCTACGCTACCGTAACCAGTCGTTAGGCTTCCCATCAGAGAGTTAAGTCTGGCGAGATCGACACTTTGGATTCGGCAAGCTACTCCGCTATCACATTAATCTTATAGAAAGATGGTTACTACATTGATAGAGGCATACAAGTCTTCAGTTATCCCAATAGTCAATCTTCTTACTTCTCGTCTTGATGGCTGCTCTATCTTCCTAAACAGGAGGAAGAAGGGAAAGGGCTTTATAAACGTTACAGAATGAATGGTCAATGATAAAGAACCTTCCCTTTAGAGGAGGCAAAACAGTAAAGAAGGTAGAGCTCCGCACTAAGATTTCGCTACCAAAGCTTCGGAATTATGTTATATTCCTTCTTGCGTCCAATCTCAAGGAAAAATGAAACTTAACTCGCACTGCGCTAACGCCCTTATTAGAGTAAAGGCGAGGCGCTCATTCCTTTGCTTGTTTGGCCTACTCTTGCCGGGGCTTTCTTGGTCCTACGCAGTTTTGAATTCAAAGGCAAAAGAGAATAAGAGATTTTTGACACCCCGTTTGCTGCTCAAACCGTAGCAGGAAATGCTATTCGTACAGTAGTGGAAGCAGGGTACGCTAGAGGCGAAAGTCGTGATAAAAGGTCCTGGTCTCGGAAGAGATGCAGCATGACGAGCCAGAAGTGGTATACTATAAAGAAAGTTTCGTACATGACGTAACCCCTATGCCCATTGGGAGGAGGGGTAGTTAGTTATCTCGGCATCGCGAAAAGCCCCAAAAAGCCATATCGCGCGCTTCGGTCCGAAAGAATTGGTATTCTTAAGAAAGCTCATCGTACCTGCCAGTACGGTATGGATAAAGTCCACCTCAAAGAGGATATTTGTCAGGAGATGGGAAATCATCCGGCGATTGCATTTCTAAAGTAGGTTCAGTAGAGCTCCGCTTGTCAGCAATTCTTACTACTGGAACCTGGACCTTCAAGTCAGCAAAGCCTAGCTCGAAGTTGAATCCGCCCGAATAGCACCTGCCCAACTAGGACTTCGATGGGAAAGAAAAAAAACTCAAAAACAAGGTAAGACAGAGAAAAAAGCTAGTACCAAGTTCGGAAAGAGACCCGGGAAATATGCGCTGTCCAACGCACACAGGTAGGAAGGGGCGCCTTAGGCTCGGCCCATCACAAGCTCGTAAGCTTCGCATGGCGATTCTTCTGCTACACACCTCTATGTAGCTAACGCGTGCAACCGGTGCGCGCGGACGATCGTAGCGTTGGAACTGAACACTTAGGTCGACGGAAAATGCGATTAGATCGTAACTAGGCTCCTTTGCTATGGGATCGCACTTCGGTACCCAGCAGAGAAACTGACCACCAACCAAATCACGCATAACGCCCCGTGAAAGAAAGGAAAACGAAGAGGGAGAAAGCGGTGGCTCGCGGCTGTTGGAAGTTGGTCCGGAAGACTGGGAATTCACTCTCACAGCACCACCATAAGGAGCTTGGCGAGTGGCGGTTAAGTCGCAAGTGGGTACTCCCTCACAGCCAAAGAGAAAGAAAGACTCCCGAACCAAAGAAAGGAAAGAATCGGTTGCTAGAGGAAGACAGAAGCAAGGGAAGGAGAAACTATTCTTGCTTGAGTGGAATCAGTTTGATTTGTAATTCCACTTATTTTACGTTTCTTTCAACTTGAGGAATTTCTTTGAAAGAAGAGACAAGAGCAGTTACGCCTTTTTCTAATCCCGGATAAGCAACTAAGAGCCTTTCAATAGCGTAGCGGATCTTGCTAACATTAGAGACTCTACTTAGTAAGTTGCCTACCTTCGCTGGTTTAGTTAGAGGATGGGACGATAGAGCTCAAATCAATCGAATACCGTTCGTGACCTGACCCAGAGCCACTAGGATCAGTTGGTCAGTCTCATCCCGTGCTTGGATTGGGGCACGAAACGATAGCTATTCCTTGCATCGTTAAGAGTTATGGCTTAGTTATAGGCTTTCGGGGAAGGAAATGGAATTCTTCTGTATTCTATATAAGTATAAGAGGAGATCCCCCGGTAGAAAAAGAGAGAAGAGCAATTATTCCATCAACGTGCCAAGCTAAAGGGCGGAATCGATCAACTACCTTTTCCTTTTGTATGCAATTCCCAGAGAAAAGGTTGAATGGGCGGACTGACGACTGAACTCTTATTGGGAGGCCTTACCGCTCCGTGGGGACTGCAACTTTGATTGAAGAATTCGTCGTAACGCCTGCTTTCGATGGCAATCAAGGATTGATTTCGGAAGGGGTGCTTACTGAAATGAAAGAGTTCAACACTACGCTCATTTCGTAGATCTACGATTTCCGGGAAAAGGATTTGTGCTTAGCGAATCCCCTTACTTTTCTGAAAAGATTCAGTCTTTATCGAGGCTTTGTCTACGATCGTTGAAGTGAAATCATTTGCGAAAGCTCTGTCTTCGAACTCTTTTGAATAGAAGTTCTAGTCGTCCTCGGGAACTATGCCAACTTCAAGAAAACGAGATGATGTGCATATGCTTAACACATCAAATTGAAAAACTTGACTTGGGCTAATAGGGAACTGAAATCCTTGCTAGCATGCCTTGTGGCCAGTTTGGAAAGAGGGAAGACACCTTAAAAGGCTTTAAGTCAGATAAGGAGAACCGCTCGGGGCCAATCCTCTTATTGGTCCCTCGGCTTCCTTAAAAGTCCAAAAAGAAAGGGAAAAAAGTTATCTAACAAAGGGGCGTACTGCTACCACCGCTACAACTATTCTATTTAAGCCTCCCCCGAGCGGGCCCCACCACTCGGCTCGGGTTTATGCTCCCCCCTAAGTCCGAGATTTCGGTTTGAGTTTGCACAGGGAACCTCTTTCTATTCCTAATCCCTAATCCTTATTTCTCAATCGTTATGCGAAATGATTATAGAACAGGCTACGTTTAGCAATTGCAGCGTCTTGATGCTTGTACTAAGTGGACTCCTTACGCCCTTAAGGTTCATGATCTTGACAGGGGCATGCAATCGCCATCTGGGATAAGCAACGAAAATCATTCAGAATGTAGAATAATTCATTACACAAGGAATTTAGGGGCCATCCTTTACTTCATAAATTTTTGATGTTAGTAGTGGTTGTAAGCTAAGTTTCTCATTGGATCACTTGTACTCTGGCCAAGGGAATTCACTGAAGTTTCTAAGCATTCAAATTGGCCTTTTAACGAAAACTCAAATAGGGCAGGTTCCGGCAGTGAAGGAAGCCCCGTCTCTGTATCTGTAGGGGTAGGAGAAAGATGAAAGACTCCAATCCTGGGCCAGTTCAGGATTTCTCCTATCAGGCCAAGTTTTAAGCGGGTTCCATACCTTAAGTCCGGATGAGAAAGCAGAAACTGCGATTTCAGAAAGGATAATGCTGTAAGAAATAGAATACGAAAGGTGAAGTGTGCCCGTGCCTTCCTCGGGGAATGGGTTCCATAGTGAGTGAACTAGTGGGGGTGGAAAGTGCCTCTTCTGGGTAGAATGTTGGGGAGAAAGATCCTTGACTCGTGCACTGGATTCGAAAAGTACCAGATTTGAATGTGGATGATTTGAGCACGGTAAAAGTATAATATTTGAATTCGATTCCAATTCTCAAAGTAATAGATCAAACTTCTTTTCTAACTCAATCAAGTACGGTACGTGAGCCAATCAACTGATTTTAGAACGAGTGTTAGGTAGATAGTAGAGTAGCTCAAAGCGTCAACCATTCCTCTCGAATGGAGAAGTTCAAATCTCACTCAAGGTTGTGAGCCAGTCAAGTAAGCCTGCTGTTCAAGGCGCCTGCGAATTCCGTTCTTCTCTTCACCCGTGCGAGAAAGTTGCTCAGGGTGGAAATCGAAGTGAAAGGCATAATCCGATGTGAGGGAATATTTAATATGGTACTCATAAATTTCTTAGTTCAGTGAGCAAAAGAGCGGATATTGAGTAAGGTTATTTAGTTTCTAGTCTAGTTATCACGGTTTCAAGCGGGCAGAAGCAGTCAAGTCAACCATTCATTCTCTCCCTTGCTTACCCCTAACCCCTGGGGGCGAGTTCAGGTTAGCTTTGCTTTCCCGTTGTTAGCTGTCTCTGTGGGTTCCGTAGAGCGGTGAAACGAAGCAGATCCATACTGATGGAAAGAAGCCCTCGCGGTTCTTATCAAAGTGGGAATAAATTCGTGTTAGTATGTGTGCCAGCTTGAAAGTGAATTGTTAATTCCTTTACCGGCTTTCTTTAGTCGTCCAGGTCTTCACAGCAGAAAGCTAGATTATCAACTTCGGAGTGGCAAGCAGTGGCAAGTATCGGAAAGAAGAACCCCATGGCATAATAATCAGGCATTAGAGTCAGCCGGTCTCTTTGGTTGGTGTCTTGTCCTTCACACGATGAGTCAGTGTCTCCCAACGCAGCGACAGAAGCGTAACGAGTGGTCCTATGAACTAAATAGATATACGATACGATGTCTGCTAACCTTCCAGTTATAGGCATACCTATTGCCTGATCAGGTGCATTTCACGCTTCTACGATTGAGTACGAAACTGATTCACCTGATCGTCTTTCGAATTACGCCCTTCAAGGCACTCATCACTCTTCGAGCACGGCCGTATTTACTTGTTTCGGAAATAGCAGCATCGGCTTGAGAATTCTCTTATTTCTTTCCCGGACCAACCGAAAAGAGGATCCCCTCATCTGCTTCATCTGTGTCGTGTCGCCTTCAAAAGACTCCATATCGTCAGCTTAGGCGGACTTTTCTTATCTAGCAGTTCCAGAGTCTCTGCCCTAATAGTTAGTTTGGGCCTATGTTGAAAAGTAAGGACCAGTGACATATACTGTCTTTCTTTCAGCAGCCGATCTTGGATTCTTAAGGTAGGTCTTATCAATCGCTCGCTCCGGACAGCAGGTCTCCCTTATTCATCTTCATCAAGTAGGCAGCAAGCTTAGTAGGTATTCACTACCCAACAACCCACTAAGCAAGAAGGGAAGGGAGACTAGTCCGCTAATTCATGATCGTTTGACGTAGTCCTTTATTCAAGCACCCAGGGAGACTACTTGATGACGCGAATAAAGAGAGTAGTTCAAGTCTTCCATCCAGAAGAAACACAGCCCTAAGCGAGTAAGCAGGGGAGAGGCTCTGCGGGAATGCTAGTAGGTAGGCCAGAAGAAAGAGAGGGAGACCTAATGAACTCTTTCCCAAAGCAAGTACGGAAGACCCGAAAAGAAAGAGAGTTCTGTTCTCTGGTATGCTCATGGTAGCTAGTGGTTATTCTTAAGTAAGCAATTCTAGCGAGTAGTCCTTATACTAATAGGAGACTGACTACTAGAAGACTGATAGGGATTTCATAATCGAATGAATGCGAGTACTAGTTGTAAGGTAGAGTCCGGCAGGCTAGCTCTAACCTAATCTCTTGCTTGATTCGAGTGGTTCTCAAGTTAGAAAGATAAGAAAGACTGACGGGTGGAATTCTCAACTAAAACTAAGTGAACGTTCCACGCCCGTTAAGGCAGATCTATCGCAGGGGAGTTTTATTAGCCGAATAGAAAGTTCTGTCAAGGTGCGTTCGCTATTAACAAGAGAGCGTCGAAGCTAATAAACTGCTTTGCCAGGCCGGGGAGTATGGGATTCCCGGCCTCAGTTGTGCTAGTCTGGTTAAACCAATCCGTGGAGGTCTGTTATGGTAAATATTATTTCAATAGAGGGGCCTGCCTTGCTCTGCCAGGTTGAATGATGATGCTACGTCGTGTGCTTACTCACCTTCGGCGACCCTAGGGAAGACAACTCATAAAGTAAGGAAGCGAAGCAACCTTGCTAGCTTAACACGACCCAAGAGAAGTATGATAAATAATAAATAAGAAGAATGGGATAAACAAAGACAAGCTTGGAGTGAAGGATAGAGGCTAATTAAAGTCATAAACCAGCTACTTACTAAGTCAATGAGAATACAAGTGTTTTCCACTTTCCTAGAGAGATGATATTAAGCTACTGACTATTCCTCCCCTTGGACGATGATATAATAAGACACATTCCCCGCCATGAATCTGCATAATTAACTCGAGAAAAAGCTGGAGGGAGAAGAAGGGCGCATCAACTGCGTCAGTTGCTTTATACTAAGAAGTGGGACACATTTCAAAATCAAAAAGAGGCGCCCGCCTTAACACTTTGTTTGCGGCATTTCTTGGGTACGAGCGAGTTGCTTCCATTTTCCATTGTTTGCCTCGCTATCTAAGCGAGCGCTTTCAGGCATATGCTTGGGGTATGGATTGAAACCTGTGCAACTCTCAGCTAACTGAATGAATCTCCTGAGCCCGTAAGAAGTAGTCGTGGATGATAGAGCTACTGCTTCCCGAATGCCTTGTATAGAGTAGAGACTGGTTCAACTCCCCTTCGTGAACTGCAGAACAAGATCGGTTATTTAGATACCCAGGAAATCCTTGTTCTAGCTCTTTCTCCTCCCCGGGAATCTATCTGCTGGCGTCGCCATCTCTCGACTATGAAATTCCGATGATTTGCCCAATTTCAGAGCCAAGCTCTGCCGGGGGCCTCTCTCTCTGGATCGGGTTGAATAAGTCATAGGTTCAGAAAGGGTTAGAAAACGAAAATATCCTAGGCAAGGGCTGTGTCGGCTTACATGAGAACAGCAGTCTCTACTCTACGTAAATATGTGTCCGCTAGTCCTACTTCCTCTCGCTTCCTTGCCTTGCGGAGGAGAAATAGAATAAATCAAATCAGAATCAGATTGCTCTTATACCTCTGACTTTAGCCTTTTGGACCATTCTGATGACTCTGCAAAGTCTGGTTTCGAGGAAAACACTATTCTAAATAGTGTTCCCTTTGACTTTTGATTCGTAGTCTCCTTTCTGGTAATATGAAATGAAGTGGGTGATCTTTGCTTTGCATCATAGGATTCCTATGGAGGGGCCGCTTGTCTGTAGTCTTTGACTCTGTCCCTTGATCCAACCACTAATGTTTCACTCTTTCGGAAGCAGAAGCACTTAAAATTAACATAAGAAAGGAAGTGGAATTCTCGTCTTCAAAAAAGGGTCAGCTTTGAGTCTTGCCCTTCTTTTCTTTCTTTTCTCATCCTGATAATGAAGACACGTCAAACTCCTAACGACTGATAGACGGAGGTTGGTGAACTACTTTTTTTAAAGAAATTTTCTGTATCGACCCAAGCCAAGCTATTAGCCGAACGAGAGTCCCCTACTACGAATGAATCAGAATCCATGGATCTCAGTCTCTGGACTTTTCTGCTTTTAGGTTAGGCTAGGTTGGGTATACTCCTTAACTAAAGCTTAGACTACCCTGATTTGCTTTTTCTTCTCGCATGAAGCCCTCTTTCATATGGGATGGGAACGAAAGAAGAAAGCGACTATCTGGCATTCCTCGGCACCCTTCTCAAATCAATACAAGGATCGATAGCAATTTGACTCCGGAATTCCCTACGCTTTGAACCTCCTCTCTGTCCTTTTCGTCGAACTCTTCTGATTCACTTCTTCGAGAGGAGAGGCCGAGTTGAGTTATTAACTCGGGTTTTGTCGGAGAATCTTCTTCTACAGATATGAAAATCAAATTTCTCGAGTGAGATTCATACTGTCTTCTTCAATAGCTGGGGTTACGTCCTTCTTGTCTTCTGCAGCGGCAACTCATACTCAAACACCGGATGAAATAGCTAAGGTTACTGCAACAGGAAGAAGGGAAGGAAGACCTATCAGTGGCACTCTTCAAATCGTAGGAGAAGCATGTTGTACTACCAACTAGCCTATCAAGAGGCGCTGTGCAGATGAAACGTTCCATCCATTGGCGCCTTAAAACAGACGCTAACCACTGGTGGACAAGATATCACTATTCTCAAATATGAATGATAATTTCAGAAGGATTTTGATGATTCACTTGTTGAGCTGTTAGCCAAGAAAGAAGGGATTCGCTTACAGAAAGACTGTCCATATTAGGAAAGGGAATATATCTATTTGAAGGAAGGTACTCGTGTACGGGAATCGAAGTTTTCTATAACAATTGGTGAGATGAAGCAAGGCATGAAATGTTCAGGTTGCTGTTCAAGTTAGTGAAGTTCATTGTAATTAGACCTAACAAGAATGGAATCACGCTCTGTAGGATTTGAACCTACGACATCGGCTTTTTCTCAGACTTTATCCAATCCAAAGTAACTGGCTGAAAGGAAGAATTCAAATACTAGGTATTACCTACCCACTGTCTTAAGTGAACCGGAACTAACTGGAATCAAACTGGCTGGCACCCTATTTGCTCGTATAAAACCTAATTGTTCACCTGGATCGAAAGGAGAATCCACTATATCTCCGCCGGAAAGGGACCTCACAATAGATGGGCCTTA
This sequence comes from Trichilia minutiflora, assembly GCA_035590515.1. Taxonomy (NCBI): domain Eukaryota; kingdom Viridiplantae; phylum Streptophyta; class Magnoliopsida; order Sapindales; family Meliaceae; genus Trichilia; species Trichilia minutiflora. Next base: position 2,451 of record JAVXUL010161381.1, on the reverse strand, counting down.
CTACTCGAGAAGCATGGGAAGACAATTGCTTCAACCCCGGTGACCGGCCTAAGAAGGCGCTACTGGGCGAGATCTACTTTGTTATCTTGGTTTTTCACTTCGCATTATAAGCGATCCGAGAGAGTGAATCAGCTTTCTTATGATCTCATCTATATACGCAAATAGTTGATAAGAAGTAGGAATAGATATCAGCACATGTGGCTACGCCATGATTATGCTACAAGAGACAAAGTACATCCAACAAGCAATGGTACCTTACATACATTATTCTGAGCCTTCCAAGAGGGGCCTGACAATATAAGGAAGCTTAGCAACCTCCGGCACTTGAGCCTGCTCCGTTTCAAGCTGGTCCAGCCTTTGATCCTAGAAAGCCCGAGCAGAAGGTAATTTATTACTGAAGAAAACTGATGAAAACAAGCCCAAGGGGAACACCAAACTCTGCACTGATGTTAGGGGTGAAGAAACCCAAACATTAGAAGAGCCCAGTCGTTCTAGCAGCGGCAAGAGATCAATAAAAACCACTGACAGGAATGACCCAGCTCTAGCTTCGGCCGATCCTTCGTCATATGCTTAGTCAAAACCACTCTTGCTACGAAGCTACTTTTTGGAGAGAGTCCCATTTTTCGGGGTAGGCAGGATATCTTGGTTTGGGAAAAACAGGTGAAAAGCTTCGCTCCTCCATCAGTGGTTATAGCTTTATTATCCTATAATTCATCGCTACTAACTATGATAGTTAGCCTTGGGTAATAGGAGCTCCCCTGTTCAGATTCGACTTTTGACAATGCCACTTCGCCTTCTTTCTTTCCCTGCGCTCACTCTGTCTTATCCAATCCAACGGGGCAAGTCAGCTGGTCACAAGCAGGCAAAACAGGCCAAGAGAAGAGACTGCTTGAGCCCATAGATAGCTTTCAAAGTCTGCAAACCTTGTTCTCCTCCCCCTTACAAAACCGGGTTGAGGACGAATAGAAACTTCTTCCTGTAGGTTCCCATTCAGGAAGGCATTTTGAACATCTAATTGGAAAAGAGGCCAATCTCGATTCGCAGCAATAGAGAGCAGGAGACGAACAGACTTCATCTTGGCTACCGGTGACCGGCCAGTAGGCATGAAGTGAAGGAGCGATCCACTAACTGACTTGGGAAGAGAACAAGAAGTCAGAGCCTTCACATCCACCCTTTTCAAGAAGCATCTTAGAGCGAGCCGACTTCAATGGCAAGCGACCTTTCTTTCAGCGGCCTTACCTTACTCGCCTTTCTCTCGGCTAAAGCTGCGTTCTCCTCTCTCTGTTTAGGGTCCGCTCTCTTCTTTCGACATAACCATAGTCAAAAAAAAGAGGATGTCCAATATTCGTGCTACCTGGTCCCTTAACTCATAAATCTGATTCTGCTGATCGTTATCGTGGTTTGGCCCCTGGAGTTGCTCTTCCTAACGACGAGCCCGATGAGCGTATCAATGGAATGACCCAAGCAGACCAAGGGATCGAGGCAATAGCTACGCGGCATCAAGGTGATACCTACACCGAGCGAACCTGACCGTAGCGTACCATACTGAGTGAAACCGTGCCGAACCAAGGGAAATCCCATACTGATAGGCTCAAATCACGGGATTTCCCACTATGGAGTTTGATCCCTGGTTGCTGCTTTCCGTCTCTGTTCCGATATCTGGAATTGGACCAACAAACCAAGAAAGGAATGGGACACCTTGTGGGATTCATCCTGATCCCTTTGGTTATTCCTTGTCATCACATCCAACTACCGATCTCTCTCTTTCGTTGAGTGAAATCCATTCGATAGCTGATTCCCATATGCTGATATAGTCTGGTCAATTGAACGGTGATTAATCCACTAGAGAAGGAAAAGACTGAGGCTACTACCGATACCTGGTATCGAGCAAGTCCTACACTCGCTTCTTACTACTTAGATAGATACTGTAATTCAATCTCAATCCGGCTTCGTTCGATCAGTAAACTTTCCTTTTACATATGATAGTGGCAAAGAAGGAGGGGAGGGGACTCATCTGATGTGCTACTGTGCTCTAGGAGCGAAGTGTAAGGCAGCATCTACTTTTTAGGAAGGTAAGCGGGCTAATGCTAATCTAATAAAATACCTCACTTGAGACAGTTTCATCGGCAAATTTCAAATACCCCGCCAAGGACAGATAAAATCGAAGTCACTTCTTTATCAGGTTTTTCAAAAAATATCATCGCTTTCTGAACTTTCAGTTGCTAATGTTCCGGTCTTCGAGCCTTACTTCTTCTTATTTCTTATACCCTTGCAGGCAAAACAAAATAAGACATACCAATGCCTTATCTCGGCCAAAGGAGTTCATTAAAAAGGTAAGAAGGAATGGCCGGATGTAAAGAGATGTCCCTCTTTAGTCTTCTTTTCCCATCTTCCAGTTCCCTTCAGATGACAGGAGACGGAGATGCAGATTGGGCAGGAGATGCGCCGGAA
>JAVXUL010161348.1:0-13360 GCA_035590515.1 Trichilia minutiflora | reverse complement strand
CTTCCATCTTGATTGAGTTTTGCACTTGAAGTTTGGGCAGCCATTTTGTTATCATCGAAATGCTTCATAAGTTAACAGAAAATGTTTTCTGTTTTTTTAGAATGTTTTTCTCTCCTTTTATAGACATAATTAATCAATAGATATAACTTTTGGTAAAGTTATAATTTTTCAAAAAATATATAACTTTTTGATGTAAATATGTAAAGTTACAATGTTTTTTCTTAATCAACAAATACAACTTTTAATTTAAATATGTAGAGTTACGATGTTATAATTTTTCAAAAAATATTAACTTTTGATTTAAATACGTAGAGCTATAACGTTTTTTCTTAATCAACAGATACAACTTTTGGTAGAGTTAAATATTTTTTCTTAATCAACAGATACAATTTTTGATAGAGTTATAATTTTTCAAAAAATATACAACTTTTGATCTTCAAAATTACTGATCTATCTTATTAGCCAAACAAACTCATTTACTTTGTTGTTATTTATAAATTATTTAAGAGAGCTTCTTTTTTTCCGATGTGAGACTTGAATTTTTTCTATTCAAATACCCTTACACCAACACTAACTCTTTTGCATAAGCCAAATAATACTCTTTTTGTTCAGTTAAAAAGAACAAAGAAAAATATTAGTTGAAAAGGTAGAAATAAATTTTTTTTTAACATGTTCTTTAATATGTATGTAGTGTAGACTTTATAGAGATGCTTACATATAAACATATAAAGATATCCCCTACAAGCATAACCATTTTTTTCATATTTATGCCACCTCAACATTAGCCTTGATGTTAAAAATACATATTGGTTTTTGTAATGCCTGCATGTATATGGTAAGATAAATCATGGGTATGATGACAAATAGGACTGGCCCGACAAGAATACCCAATATCATGAAGCCAGAGTAAGCATTCATGGCAGATCCAAGTGCAACTGATAATTTGAAAGCCAATTCACCATCCATGATACTCATATCAGATGATACTTAGCAGAGAAAAGATAATGTTTGTCTAATAAATTATACAAAAGATGACATCAAGTTGTACTATTGAAAAGCTTAATCGACTGAGTATCCTTCTAGAGGTGTGGAAACGTAAAAGGACATTGGTGCTTGGAATAGAGATCTCAAAAATGTAGAGAAAATAGATTCTGATGTTTTACAGCTTAGAACAACTAAATAAAGCATCTCAAAAGCAAAAAGAATGCTAATAGTAATCCAAGCAGAGAGTAAAGTGCATACAATATCGCTCTCGCTAGATGAGCATTCTGGATGTCAGCAGCCAACACATAATTTTGTATTAATTGCCCTATTATGAATATGATGTGGAATAAAACTACCAAAGGAAAGTACAAAAAGCCCTTCTTATGCTTTAAAAACGGTATGTGAGGCTTGAGACCATTATCTCCGGTTTATCTTTCTTCTTTCTTAATCAATTGATCTCCCAAAGATGTTTGTAAATGTTCTATAACATTAATTTTCTGAATCTCTCTCTTCGGAATTCACAAGTCTTCTGCTAGGGATAAACGCAAAACGCCTCTCAGAGTCAGCAGTGTCTTTGTGTGCATTGACAAGTTACTGAAATTCTCCAGTTGAAGTCGGCAACTGATCATAAGTAGCTTCTCATAGGATTTCCCCTCCAGACATCAACTGCAAAAATAAAATTTATATTAACTGATTGAAAATAAGATGTTTTCATTTGTGCTGGGCAGATAATGAAAGTCAATATTTAGAAAAGCATTGAAGTTTGATTTTCAATGTTCTTAATATCTCAGAAAAGGATGACAATGAAAATAATATAATGGCTTACTAACCAAAATAGAAGTGAAAGCTGGAAGGAAGTCCATTTGATGGTTCACCAGCAACAGTCTCCTTTGACAGAGCTCCCATAACGTAGTTCTATAACAACATTTGTTAGCTTTACATAGAGAATAATATCATTAGTAGAATAAATTGCAAAGTAACAAAGAACGATACATTGAAAAGTCTGGTAGCAGTTTGTGCATCAACAGCACTAAGTGGATCATCTAAGAGATACACATCTGCATCCGATACAATGAACACGCTAACTGAACTCAGTTGCTTTTGCCCACCACTTAGATTAACACCTCTTTCTCCAATTTCAGTGTGGTCCCCAAATGCAAGCATCTCAAGGTCTTTGACTAGGCAACATTTCTCAAGAACTTCTTGGTATCAAATAGGATCCATGGCAGAGTCAAACAGAAATATTTGCTTATACAGTGCCTGTTTGGATCCACGTAGTCTAAGAAACTTATGCTATCTTCCCGTGAATATGCACCTAGAAATTAAAGACCTAATAGCTTTAGTAAAGACTAAATCCAATTTGAAATTTTTTATAAGAATGCCAAGTCATATATTTTCATATCGGAAAATAGACTAGCATATGATGAATACCAATGTATCAACTGCAAATTATCTTAATCCACGGACTTACATTGCCATTAATTTTTAAAACTTCTCCGAGAATTGCAGCTAAAAATGTTGATTTGCCTGAGCCTACTTCTCCACAGATAGCAACCTTCTCTCCTAGTTTAACCATCAAATTTATGTTTCTTAGTGTGGCCTTTGATGAAGAATCAGTTTCCCATGAAATTTCAGTTGATTGAAAAAAATGGACCCATCGATCCCTTCCCTGCTGTAATTTTATCTTTTCTTTTTGTTCTGCAGCTCTGGTTCCTCAAGGAATTTAACAATCTGATAAAATGAAACCTTTGCTTCTGTTATTTCAGAGCTTAGGAACACAAGATGAATATCATAAACTGGTGAGTTAATTCCTTCATAGAAAACATAGTTTAAATACAATAATGTCTTACATAATGCTTGCTAAAAATTAGGAAAACATGACCACTAACTTAACACATAACTGAAATAAATAAAAAAATTGCTGCTTTGTGGTGACTAACTGCTGCTTTGTGGTGACTTGGATCACTTGATTCATTCAACAATGCCCATATTGTAAAACGACTAATCATCCGCAAAGGAAGTGTTGATGGATACCAGATGTCAAATGTAGGAAATGTGGTCAAATTGGACATATAGAGAGGATTTGCAAATCACAATAACATGAAGGCAAAGCAAATACTATTGCTGAGCAATATCAAGAAGGGTAGTTATTTGTTGCAACATGTTTTGCAACAAACAACAGTTCTAGTAACTCTTAGATGATCGATAGTTGTTTTACACACCACATGACTAATGATAAGAAGCTGTTCAAGGAGCTCAACAAAAGTGTTATTTTCAAAATAAAAATTGGAAATGGTGAACACATCAACCAAAGCTCTATCAAAAGCTACATTTAAAACTTTAAGAAACAAACTAGGCCTCTGCAGTTATTAAGGCAAGAAAGAGTGTTAAAAGAATGCCCAAGCAACTGGATATAGACTGAATAATAAGCTGGATAGTTGTTGAGTATTTGGTTAAAACTCAATAGGTAGCATATGCTTAAAGACCAAGTCTTTAAGAAGATAGTTGATGTAGTTTCTTTTTTGAATTTATGGATTGTTATTTTTGAATTTATATATTGCTATTAGTTATGCCATGTAATCAGCAAATTTGTTTGCTTTCTGTTAAATTTTAGCTCTATATAAATAAGTTGTGCAGTGAATAAAAATCAATCCTCTCAAACAAGTTTTTCCTCAGTTTTATTATATTTCTCACTTCTTTATTTAGTTCCTTTGTTTCATAACAACAATTACCAGGAGATTCTACAACTTGGGCTTTACAAGCTGCTACTCAGGCTATTGTGTTCTACGTACTTTGTTACTCTTTTACATGCCCCCAAGCTGATGGTTCTGGGCAGAACTTTCAGTTTATGCTTGACGAAAGAAAACTTGTTAAACGGAAGTGGTTTTGTGAAGATGTATGCTAATTGATATTTTGTAGTAACATATCAAATTTCAACATCACCATTAGCTAATTTGTCCGTATTGAAGTGTAGACCAATTTCAATGTATTTAGTCTTGGAATGAAGGACTGGATCGGATGCTATAACAGTTGCATTTAAGCTGTCTAACTAGAGAATAAAGGGATATGAAAATTTCAGGCCAAGTTTTGTAAAGATAAAAATAATCCAGGTGATTTTTATGCAAGTAAGAGGCCAAGGACCTATACTTAGACTCAATAGAGGAACTAGTTATCACATTTTGTTTTTGTGAACTCCAAGAGATCAGATTACCTTCCAAATAGGAACAATTGTCATTAATTGATCTTCTATCATTAGCATCACATCCTCAATCAGCATGAGCAAAAGTTACTGAGTCTAGGATAAAAGATCTATGGAATTCAAGGCCTAACTCAAGTGTTTCTATCAAGTACCTAAGAAGTCTTTTACAGGCTTTCCAATGTTCTTCCATTGGGTTGGACATGAAATGGCTAAGTCTATTTACAACATAGGTGATGTCAGGTCTTATAATTGTGCCATATTGAAGGTAGCCTATAATATTTCTGTAAAGAATTGGTTTTAAGAACACTTGGTAACCTTTTTTTTTTTCAATTTAGTGCTTAAGCACATAGGTGCATTTTTTCTTTTGCAATCACTCGTATCAATTCTCAAGAAAATGTCTTGTAGGTTTGGGAGAGAAATAATGAAGTATTGCTTCTAATTGCCTCAATTCCTAGGAAGTGATGGTTGTTACCTAAATCTTTCAATGCAAATGTACTGTTGAGTTTCTCAGTTAACCATTCAAGTTAAGTAAGATTACATCTTGTGATGATAATGTCATTATCATGGATAAGTACGAGAATCAAATCAATAGCTATTCTCTTAAAGGAGAGTGAGATATCTAATATCAAATTTTTAAAGTTCCAGGACTTCAAAGCTGACTTGAGTTTTGAACACCAAGCTCTTGGAGCTTGTTTTAGTCATATAATGCCTTCTATAGTTTGCATACATATTAAGATTTAGTAAGTCTTCAAATCCTTGCAGTTAATGTAAGTATACAGTTTCTATAAGATTCTCATTCAAGAAGGCATTATTAACATCAACTTGTCTAACCTCTCAATTGTTCATGACTACCAAGCTAATTATAATTTTGATTGTTAACATTTTTATCACAGGGTTAAAGGTCTCTAAGAAGTCAATCCTATGGGTTTGATGGAATTCGTTTGCATCAACCTTTGAGTCTTAGAAGGCCAATATTAGGATCATCTTTTACCTCGAAGATCCACTTATTCTACCAAAATGATGAAGACACAAGTATCTTTTATGCAAGACATTGAAACCAAGCTACACACATTGAGAGGTATGAAAATCAAACTTATATTTGTTGTAAGACGTCAAAATAGGATAGCAAACACATCTTAATGTCCTAACTATAGAAAGATCAAGTTTCATTTTGAAAATTTTCTCAAATGGGGATTGATTATCTAGTGTAGGTGTGAAAAGTCTGTTGATGAGGTAGATAGAGAAACTGAAAACTTCATTTCATAATCTAAGAGCATATTAGCTTGCGCTATAAGTAATAGGCCAGCTCCAATTGTATGCCTATGTTTGCTCTCAGGTTTTCCATTCTGGTGGTTAGTGTATGAACATGCATATCTTAGTTGTATCCTTTAGTTTCTTAGAAATAACTCAAATGCTCTATATTCACCTTCCATGTCACATTGTAAAGCTTTGATAAGAGTCTTTAATGTTTTTTCAACTTGATTCTTAAGTGTAATAAAGGTATTCAATGCATTTGATTTGTGAGTCAAGGGAAATAACCTAGTATAATCGCTGAAATCATCTAAAAGAATGATGTAATATCTATGACCTTGCCTAGAATTCATTTGATAAGGTCCTCAAAGGTCAGAGTGCACAATTTCCAAAGGCTTGTATGATCTGGTTTCTGAACTTTTAAAGGAAAACTTGTGCATTTTGTCAAATTGACATGTATTGTAAAGGTCAAAAGTAAAACTTTCAATAGAACGATGAATATTGTAAGATGACAATGTTTTTTTGAGTGCCAACACATTTGGGTGCCCTAACCTCTTGTGCTAAGTGAACAAATTAGCTATAACACTCATACGTTGACTCTTTGCATTCACATTTTTGAAAAGTAAAAGTGATAATAGAGACTCTGGTTTATTTACTAACTTAGAGTACTCTAAACAAGACAGACTTGAAGATAGGATAACAGATGAATTTGACACTGAATTGAAGCTACATTTCTTCATCAGTAACTTATAAAAGCCACATTCAACTACACTCTGCAATAGTGTTCTCCCCTGAGTCTTATCCCTAATCAAACAACATCATCTTAAAACAACACCACAACATTGTTATTTTGTAGCAATTGTGATATACTAACCAAGTTTTTAGTGATTTCAGGGATCAATAACACATGTTTCAAGTAAATTTGATCAATGGTGTGTACCATGGATGGACAACTCATTGTTACCTGTACGTGAAATTTTTAATTTTTTACCATTGCTCACAGCAAGTTGTTCTTCACTTGAGTACTCAGCAGCAAGGTTGAGGTTGTTCAAGTTGTTGGTAATGTGATTGGTAAACCCACTATCAAGATACCGGGAGTTGTCACCATATTGGTTAGCTACTGCTACATAGGCTCCTCTCTGATCTGGCTTCGCATTTGCTTGAGGTTGGAAATCTCCATTGAATCTATGCCAGCAAGCAGTAGCCATGTGACCTGGTTTACTACATATTTGATAGATAGGTTTGCTGGCCTTGAAGTTTCCTCTTCCTATACCTTGCCCTGAACTCATTCCATTTTGATTTATCCCTAACTGATTCATGCCCCGCTGAGGTTATGCATTGCTTACAGGTCTTTCTTGTTTGTTCCAGTTTCTTTTCTGGAAATTGTTCTGGTTTTCAGAGCTTGCTGCCACATCTGCTTGAAACTTTACATTCACATTTCCTCAGTCATGATTCTTTTCAAGATTGTTTTCATAACTTAACAATGTTCCATAAACATCTTATAGTGATTGCTTAGGTTCACTGGTTGGAATATTGATTTTCAGAGGGTTGTAGCCACAGCCAAGTCCTTCCGTTAAAAACATAATGAGTTCATCATTAGATAAGGTGTTACCTGTGGCTCTAATGTTGTTTGTCAACATTTCTATGGTGCTGTAGTATTCATTCATCCCCACCGAGTTCTTTTTGGTAGTTGAAATTTATGATGTGAGTTGCATTACCCTTGCTAATTTTGTACTGCAAATTGTTTTTAAGCACTATTCATACTTCATGTGAGGAGTTGCACTGAAGTGCGGTTCCCAGGATGATTTCTGTCATGAGGGATAAAAGCCAACTCATGAGAACTTGATCGTGTTTTATCCGGGTTGAATACTCTGGATTCATTACTCCTGAAGCTCGATTTGTTCCATCTAGAAAACCCATTAAACTATTTGCTCGAACACTTGGAAGGATCTCTGATTTTCATAGTATATAGCTTGTGTTTGTAAATTTTACTGGAGCTGTAAAGACAAATGTGATCTTTTTTGGGGCTAGATGAATTTGGTTTTGTATTCTGGGATGTTCCCAAGTTGCTGGAGCTACTTGTCATAGTAGAAGCTCAGATACCAAGTTAATTTGTAGAAGAAAATGAAGAAAGAATAAATAAAGTTGTAAGCTTTGAAAGCTCAATTTTCCATTAATGGTGTATTTCTAACTGTGTCTCTTACAAAATGCAGAACAGTTGATTTATATACAATCCAGTACAAAAAAACTAGAAAAATCTAAATAATCTATAGTCAATCCAGAAAAAGTGAATCAATAACGACCTTCTATTCCTTCTACCGCTCATGATAATCAGTAAAGCAGTTGAAGGTCACGGGCAAATCATCTTCAATACAGAAATCGATCCTATCCCTATTCCAGCTAGCTGAATCATAGGACAAGTTAGTTCTGTAGTTTGCACACTTTGCTGAGCCTGGGCTTAGAGTTTCAGAGCTTCGATCTTCGAGGGTTGTTGGGCCCTTACCAAGAGATTCTGCGACGTGGGCTTCACAAGCTGCTACACAGGCTGCCGTACTCTTTTGTATTTTGTTGCTCTTCAACAATCACGAGTACAATTGGCAGATGCCGACGGGCTAGAAGTCAGTAATGGGAAGAACAGAAGGTTGATGGAAAGCAAAAATGTAGTTGATGCTGAGGCCTTCGAAGCCATATCTCGAGCTCCTGACTTTTAAAGCTTGTGAATTTTTTAGTGAGCACGTTAGATAGCAAATCTTATCTTTTGGGGTCATAAGGATCATGCAGATTCAGAGTGGAATACCTCGGTTAGCATATCAGATACAACTCAAACCTCTTATAACCGTAATTTTCTATGCATTGTTTAGTACCTGTTAAGTTATCTAAAAATTGGAATTGGGTATGTTATTAGCATTGATTTTTAGGCCACTGCTTTCAATTGACTCATTGGACAATACTTTCTGGATCTAAAAGTGTGAATGCACCAAACAAGTATCTGGTCGCAGTATTGGATATTAGTGCAAGCATGAAACTATAGAATGATATAAAAATAACATCTTCTAATTCAATAGTTTTTTTTTTTCAAAAATTATTTTTATGGTACGAGAAGGAAAAATATAAAATGAACACAAAATTAGTATATGCTCCCAAAACATTTGCGTGTCTTCTACAGCTGTTTACTTTTTTATACCTATTTTCATGTTTTCCCATGCAATTAGGCACTAACAAATTTATAATAAATTAGTAAAGAGTTATCGTCTTAATGTTAACTATAGTGAAATGAAAGCTCTAAACATTAATATTAATGTGAATATATGTGGCATAGCAACACCACAATCTGAAATAAACGAAAGTACCGCAGATCTTACACTAATCATAATGAAGCAGCCGATGTGTTCCTGCAATCACCTTAATTCACGATATATACAAATGATGCATAGGGAAAAGACTACGTTATACTTATTTAACTTTCTTTAAATGTATATGGCTACTATGGACCCTCGAACAATGACACAAGTATTTTATTTACTTCCTTGGAGAAAGTATATATATATACAGTAATTAAGGTAGAGTTTAATTTTCGGATTTTTTCCATTAACAAACTGTTATTACTTAGGGATTCTTATTAAACTAATGGTTTTAATGTCATGTAAATTCCAAAACACAAAAATAAAAGTCAAACAGTAGTACTTCAATCAAGCCTTAACAGGTTCCTCGAGTGAATGTTAGTTCAATAGTATCACCAGCATCCCTAAATTAGGAAGCAACTTCGGAAACTCTTTCCCAAAAGCAAAAAAGGTATTTAAAGCATCCAGAGGAAAGCACAGCAAAAAATTGTAACACAAAATGCCTACAAATTCTACAAATCAACAATTGTACCCACTGAATGTCAATACTTAGAAAAATGAAATTGAACCACAGGACAGCACATCTCATCATAAAAATAGCCTTCAATGAGCTTTAAAAAAATATATCAATCTAGTTGTCTTAAGATGTTAATTACAGCATGGGCATTCATTCTGTCATTGCCCATTATTTCTAACCGATCTGAATTCCAAAATGAAAACAGATGATCAAAAGAAGAGAACCATGCTAAACAACAATAAACATATGATTATTTGAACCACAAACAACCTATGGTTATCCACCAAGCTCCACCCGCAAGTTGTCATAGGGATAAACTTTCGTTGTCTGGCCAACAAAATAAACACAACACAAATATCAGAAGATAAAATGATCTAAAGCAGTCTACTACCAATAGGAACCTGCCAAACTAGCAGAAAAATTAATCAATACATACTCCCAAATTAGTGGAGCAATTAATCAATATACAATCAGTGGCAACACACAACACATTGGCCAATTGTCCCTCAAAATAATGAGAGTTCCAGTGACATCTTCCATACAGCCACTGTTCATGAACGTCAAGGGAGTAAAAGAGAACTAAACTCTAAACAGAAAGAAGTAAACCCTTCTAATAAACAAAGTAAAACTACCATAATGCTACCAAGGATTAGTATTTGATTTTCATTTAACTTAGTATTTGATCTAGCAGCATGAATGTAGTCTTCTGCATTCTGGAAACAAATCTGGTCAATCCCACCCATGTCCAACCATTTCTGATTTTGTCAAGGCCCTCAGTGAATTGTTGAGTATAAAACAGGTAACTTGATTGAGTGCATCCATTCGAGGTGATGCTCTGGTGGCCTTTTCCTCTCTCTCATTCAATGTTTAATAAAATTATATTTTTCAAGTTTATCCTTAATACAGACATTCATATGTTTCGAAGCAGTTCTAACTTGAACACCAACTTAAAAGCAAAATAAAATGAAAGAACATCTACTGTAACCTGAACAGGAATAATATAAAAGAGAGAAAAATTGAGGAGAGAAATTTTAGAATAAATCCAGAGAAAAGATCATAATTTTACTCAATATTTTTCAGCACTTAATTTGGTTTACCTTAAAAACTAAAACTAAGGCAAACTTAAGCAAAAAATAAAGAGTTCTACTTCCAACAAGTAGTCGAATTCATACCCCAACAATAACAATGAACACCAAAATCAATCAAATACATAACCCAAACACAACTCTAGCATGAAACTAAAGCTACATGTAACAAAATAAGAAAAATAAAAGCAATTCCCAAACTAGCCTATCTCATTCTAAATCACGATCTCTCAATGGTGTGCTGCAATACACAATTGCAGCTCCTATAAGTCTAACTAATTTTTGCCTTTGACAGCTCTGCTCATGGCTAAAACAGCAAAGATTCAATTATGAAAGGATGTAAAAGCGCATTGGAATCATAGAATTTTTTTTGCACTTATCCGAAGGAAGATAAACAACAAAAATACTTTCCTTGTAACGTCAATACTTGCAACCAATGAAAATAGGCAGATAGCTTTATTTAAATAAAAAAAGAAGAAGAAGAAAGAAAATTCTGAAATATACTACGATTAAGAGAAAGAAAATAGTAACTGAAAGGATCAATACTACCTCCCTCACAGTTTTCCGGCAACGGTACCAAAAACTTGTCCACCATATTAATAAACACACAGAATTTAAATTTGAAATACCACAAGTGCACGGTGTCGAGTTTTATACTAAAGAAAATGAAATATCGTTCTCACGAGGATTAAAAATTACTAACAAGTTAACTATCACAGTTGGAATGGCAAATATTATTTAGACAAACAAAAGAAAACTAAATTAATGATTCGACCACCAAGAAAACTGAATTATGCTATATAACGAAGATTAATATGATTATAACGGGCTTAAGAGAATTGAATCCACTCTTGGTCATTATATTGTTCAGCTTAATTTGGCTTAATTAATCCTATCGACATCTATTAGCCTAGGTTCTGAAATTATTTTATTCCCTCTTCCGAGACCTTAATAAAACTATATGATGAATAAACTCAATTAATATTCCTATTCAATCAAGTTTAAACGATCACTTATTAGATTCCAACCTAATTTGACTACTTAATTATTAATCATCTTCCAATGTATTAATTCTTAAGTTGTGTTTCCTTATTTCATAATTATGATTTTCTCTCTTTTTCAAGTCCAGAAAACATACATCTAATATCATTCAGTTTAATGGCCAGTTAAACAGAAAGCTTTAAGTACAAGTAACACAAGTAAATTCATGAATAAAATTTCATTAAACCAAAATAACATCCCAATATAGATCACAAGAGTTTCATCGGTCCCCTAAGCATGAATGAATTAGCCACTCATGATGTTGAACAAATATTCAAGAATAAAGACGAATCTAATCATTAAAAATTCTAGTAAAGAAATAACACAGCAACAAAGTTCAAAAAATCTGCCTAAGAAAGCTGAGTTTCTTCTGTTTTTCCTCCTTGATTCCTCCTCTTTTCCTTGAATTCTTTGTCAAATCTTATGTTTCTCTATCTATCAAGAGTATTGGTGACTGTCCCCTCAGCTCGAAACCCTAAGAATTCTATTTATAATAAAAAAAATTCGAAGTTTAACTTAAACAGAAAGTTCCTGTGACGTCTCGCTGCATCGGGTTTCGTCTCGCTACAGCGAGTCTTGGCTGCTACATCAAGAACTGGGAGGCAATTTGGCAGAAGCTGGAGTTTTGCTCTCGCTGTATCACGAACACACCCATTACATCGAATCGATCTTCGCTGTATCGAGAAGTATCTCGAGTAGTATCTCGCTACATCCTGGATATATACTTCCTAACTTCGCTGCATCGGACTTTTTCTCGCTGCAGCGAGAAAACTAACTCCATGCACTTTAAGCTCATCACTTCATGCTTTCATCACAATTTTTCCTCTTGCAGCCTACACACAAATAAACTCACAAAAACATAAAACATACCAGAATTTGCACGGGAAATAGCATAATTTAGAACAGAAATAACTTGACAAAATCAAGTTATCAAACTCCCCCAAACTAAGAATTTGCTAATCCCGAACAAAACCTACAACTAAAAATAAAACACTAAACTCAAACACTCCTAGAAACATTCATGCAGACTCAACTTCTGTCCAGTCCAAATCAGAATGCACTAGTGTCCAAACCATTAATATACCCGACTCCAAGTTATGGAGGTTCCTCTGTATAAATAGTCATGCAATAAGTTAAATTGATTAATAAAAGAAATGCCTCAAGAGTCATTCTGCAAAATCACAATCAAGGGCAGCTACACCTTTCCTAAAAAAAATTCTCATCCACTCTTTGATCAAAGAAAACTAAAAGCACCAATCTTCTTTAAGAAAGTTTATAAATTTCTTTTGCTTTTCTGCTTCATGAATAGATTCAAACTTTTCTTTAGATTCTAATTCAATCTTCGTACGCGAAAGTACCCATATCCGAAATACATACCCCCGATCATTAACTTATTAGAAAACCTAAAGTGCTTTGCTTACTCGTATTTATTTTTAAGTACTGTTTTACGTGAGTGTACCCATCTCCGAAATGTATACTCCAAGTTACTAAGCACTTTCAAAACAAAGGAGTAGATTGAATCTTTAAATTTATTATATCTGTTTTTGTTTTTTTCATGAATAATGAGATGAGTTTGCAAGGTCTGATTTGTTGCTTTTGACTATAAATCCGAAAAATTGTTCCTAAGGCATACCTAACATTTACCACATTGAATAATGCATTACTATTCATCATAAAAACCACTCAACTTAAGATTCAAAATACCAATAAAAAGGACACATGATATTCTTCAAAGAGCTCAACAGTTAACACATGCACACACGTTAACCAAAAAAAAAAATTAACATAACTGTAAAACTATTATACCAAACTATCAAAACAGACACAATAATCAGCACAAGACCACAAAACTAGCACATAATTAAACTAGCACTAAACAAGAAAAATGTTAACCTATATATATATATATATATATATATATATATATATATATATATATATA
>JAVXUL010161337.1:0-13361 GCA_035590515.1 Trichilia minutiflora | reverse complement strand
TATGAATAAAGTATAAATGAATTTTAGGATTAAAAGAAGAAACATAAATTTTTTTATATTAACTCTATAAAAAAATATAAAATATATATTATATTTTAAATATATAAAATAATTTTTTTATTTTTTTTACGGGTTAGGTGGATCAATTCACATATTAGACGAGTTGACCCGTTTAATCCGTGAATTAAACGGATCGAGTCAAATAGGTCCGTAAATTAAATAGACTTAATTTTTTTAATCCAATCCGTAAAACGGACCGAATTAAACGGACTGTGAACCACTAACCCATTTAACAACTCTAATTTTACGAAAGTTTGCTATAAAGCTTGAATATTTTAATGATACTTGTGGAGTATTAGAAACATAGTTTCTTTTTAGAGATAAGGGCAAGGAATTTGATCCATCAAACCAACCTGAACCAAAAGGAAGGCTTGCCTGAGTTCTAATTTTGGTTCATGAGCAAGTTTTCTCGTAACTTCGTTATTTTCAAAGGACATGTTTTTCTAATTCACAATAAAAAAAATCAATAAATAAATCGCCATATATTAAAATACAATAACATCTATATCAAATCATATGTGACCACATATAGCATAAATTTATTACCGTGTTATCTTCAGCTACTCCTTAGAGTCTTCTTTTGCTTCGTTCCAATGATTCCCAAATGTTTTGCACATGGAAATGTTGTAACGACCATTCGGATGCTCTGCTCCAACTGCAAAACCAGCAACTCGTTGAGAGGACGTTCGTTCTCCCCACACCTGCCGATATAAATAGAGAATAAATTTATAAGTGAATCCGAAATTAAGGATAAAAGCTATGCATATGAAATTTCATTTTCAAGGCAAAGCCTTAAATGAGCAACTCAGAGTCTGTAACAACAGCAGTATGAGAAAATCACCCTTGAGGTTGCTGGCCACACGTATCAAGCTAACTCTATGAGCAAGTATTCACGTCAAGGATCCAAATGTCTTTGTCTTAGTGTTTGTTTCCAACTTCTCCGATGATACAAACCTGCAAACTATTGAGTGAACATTTGAGAATGGTACAAACTTTTGGAATAACTTTGTTCAATCATGCTAACTAAATAATTAAATCCATTATCAATTATGAATTTCCTTTGTCCCTATATTAACGGCAACATGACCTGCCCTAACACCCGATGAAGATCATTTAACTAACAGCTGCTAGGAGAAAGAAACAAAACGATACTCCGTTAAGTGAAATTATTGCTTACCTTTATAAAACTATACTTGAGATAACAGAATGTGAATTCCATACCCATGACCAAGTTGATGTTCTCAAATCAAGCATATCGATATCTCCAGGTTACCCATCACCCTCGCCATACACAGAAAGCTTGTTAGCTAATAGCTATTACATCAGCACTGAATGTCTCTAAGGACAGGAATATCACCCTTTGCAGCAGAAGTCCATCTCATAGTTTGAGTTGTTCAACGTGTAAATCATTCAAGTATTTTGCTTTACCTTCTCC
The DNA here is from genome assembly GCA_035590515.1 of Trichilia minutiflora. Lineage (NCBI taxonomy): Eukaryota > Viridiplantae > Streptophyta > Magnoliopsida > Sapindales > Meliaceae > Trichilia > Trichilia minutiflora. Next base: position 11,866 of record JAVXUL010161337.1, on the reverse strand, counting down.
AATGACCCCAAATATCACCATTTTATCATCATGAAAGCGTGGCAGAGTGAATTTCGTGAGGAGACAGTGGATCACCTTTGCATTGAGGGCGCAAGAAGATCATTGACCTTCTTATAACCATCTGTACCATCTCGATCCCCACTAGGATAGCACTGTGGCTGTCCTGCAAGAACTCTCCAAGCCATTGTATCCAGATTTAGAATCAGAACATCACCAATATGCAAACCCCACAAAATCGCTGAATTAAACAGAAACAGAAACAGACACTGATACATGTCTCATAAAATTTCCCTCTAATGGGCTTTTATCAACAATCAAATATCTAATATGGCATTCTTCCACCGTAACAAAATTATCTAACAGTAAAAGTATAACATTATACTATGGAAGGTTCAATGCAATTTTGTTCAATATTTTGATGCTTTTAAGACTAAGCAGTGCAATTTGCAGTTTCTGGTTTCCCAATTTATAGAAATCCGTAGGAAGTGGCCAAGTCGAAGGCATTTATTGTAAAACCATGAAATTAGAAAGGATGTAGATAAGCTATGAGACAGAAAATTATGAATACATAGAAGAGATGGAAATTTTTAGATTTTCTTAATTAGAAAATATCTGATACGGAGGTTCGATACAAATTATTTGATAGCACACCAGGTAATTAGTTCTTAACTAAAGAAAGTGTTAAAAAGAACATCTAAACATGGATATAACATATGAAAAGATTTCAAGGTAATAATAGGAGAAAAAGAGACGGAAAACAAAGGATATGAAAAACAAGAAAGCATAATAGTAATTTCCAAATTGCCAAAAAATTTGTGAGTTTGGTCTAACATGTAATACTGTCATTAATTGGTGAATATGTAATCGAGTGAGGAGAGGACCAATCTGCAAGGGTCTGTTATATTTCATTAAGGGTAGTATAGAAAATGTATAGGAGAAGTTGGTTAGAAGCTGTTAGTTTCAAAGATTCAAATTCTTGGTTTTTTTTTTTGGCTTATAAAAACAGCAAAGGGAGAAGTGAACATGGGTGCTGAATTCTTCTGTATTGTCATCTTCTTGGAATAAATTCTTCTTTTAGGAAATTCTCTCTTCTTTTCTCTCTCTCTCTCGTGGTTCTTTGTTTCTTGCTTTTTTGTTTTAAGTTTCTGGATACTTAATTTACAGACTTGCTCATGCTGTTGCTGTCATCTTTGTTTCTGTTGAATTGTGCTTGGAAGCTTGCCAGAAATTACAGAGTGTAGTGTCTTGCTGTTCTTGTGGTTGTTGTTCCTGAGTGATCATCTTCAAGAATAGTTCTATCAAAGTGTTGTTAGCTATGGTTGTTGTTTATAACCTACACCTTAAGTAATTAAATATAAAGACAGTTTTCTTACATGGTAATTTCTAAGAACAAATCTGTATAAATCAACCAAAGGGTTTTGTTTGTCCAGGTAAAGAAAATCATATTTGTCCCCTTAAGAAATTATTATATGAATTGAAATAGTCTCTTAGATAATAGTGTAAAAAGTTTGACAACTTCATAATTGATAATAGTTACACAAAAAGTGCGTATGATAGTTATGTATATCATAGAAAACTCGATACTAATGATTTTATTTGTCTGTTACTTTATATTGATGATATGCTTATAACCGCTAAAACATGTTAAATATTAATTTGCTAAAAATATAACTTAGGGATGAGTTTAAGATGAAAAAGTTGGATGCAACAAAGAGAATTTTGGGCATGAAGATTCATAGTGATAAGAGTTTAGGAACTCTATTTTTGCCACAGTAGAGTTATATTAAAATGTTCCTTGATAAGTTTAATATGAAAAATCATAAGCATGTGACTACTCCATTAGCTACTCACTTTAGATTATCTATAGACTTATCACTTAGACATTAGAAGAAGGTGGAGCATATGATGTAGATTTCCAATTCAAATATTATTAGGAGCATTATATATACTATAATTTATACTAGACCTGATTTAATTCAAGCAATAAGTACAGTGAGTAAGTATATGATGTCTCCTAAAAAGGAACATTTGAATGTTGTTAAATGGATATTGTAGTTTTTAAAAGGTTCTATAAATGTAAGGTTAATGGTCAACAAGACTACATTTAGTATAAATAATTTAGTTGACTTTATGGATTCTAATCATATAGGAGATTTTTGACAAGGCATGTCTTTACTTTATCTGGATATGCTATTAGTTGAAAGATAATTTTACAACCTATAATAGCTCATTCTACTATAAAGCTTAAGTGTATAGTAATTACAAAGGCAATAAAAGAAGTAAAGTGGTTGAGAGGTCTAATAAGTGGTCTTGGTCTACCACAACAATGGATATTGGTACAAAATTATGGTCCTTAAAAGGTTCTATAAATGTGAGGTAAATGGTCAACAAAACCACATTTAGCACAAATAAGTTAATTGACTATGTGGATTTTAGTTATGTAAGAGATTTTTGATTGGGTAAGCTTTTATTTTATTTGGATATACTATCAATTGGAAGACAATTTTGCAATCTATAGTAGCTCTTTCTATAGCAAAGACTAAGTATATAGCTATTACAGAGGCAATAAAAGAAGTAGGTTGGTTGAGAGGTCTAGTAAGTGATCTTGGTCTACCATAATAGCGGATATTGGTGCATTGTGATAGTTGAAGTGCCATCCACCTAATTAAAACTCAGATTTTTCATGAAGGAACAAATTACATTGATGTTAGGTAATATTTAATTTGAAACATTGTTTCAAAGGATTCTGTGACAATCTAGAAGATTTCTTGTGAGATCCCGTGTTCCTGAATAAGGGTAGTTTTGACCTTTCATAAATATTTATCTGGGTTCGGTAGATTCCAGTAATGTTTTTGAGGGCCAGTGTAAGATTTTGGAAGAGTTAGAATGATTAAGGAATGAGAATGGATGTCGGAAATTGATCGGGAACTTGAACACAAGAGAAAACTCAAAATGAGAAGCATTCGATCAAACGAATATTCGGATTCGTTCGAACGAATGGGATTCGATCGAACGAAAGCTTGGTTCGTTCGAACGAATGGGATTCGATCGAACGAAAGCTTGGTTTGTTCGACCGAATCAAGGACACCAGATTTTCTAGAGAGCTCGAGAATTCTTGGTTGAATGAAGCTTGACTTCGTTCAAACGAAAATCATTCGGTCGAACCAAGGGTGTGATTCGATTAATCGAATCATGCGAAAAGACCGACTTATCCCCTTCTGAAAGCTTCTTTTCTTAAATAATCAAGGGTAAAATGGTAATTTACCCCCACTTTTATAAAAAGGGCTGAACCCCTCTTTTCCCCCCCATTTTTCTTTCTTTCTTTCTTTCTTCTCCTCTCTCGTTCCTTCTCTGTTCCACATACACACACATTTCGTTCTTCATTCTTTTCTTGATTTCTTTCCACCATTTCATTGCATTCCATGTCTAGAAAGCGTTGGTAGCTTCAATTTATGGCAAGAAGCACCGGAATCGAGTTGGAAGAGTTAGGGTTTCGGAGCTCAAATTGGGGTTTTCGGTGTTCCAGGCTAAATTGAAGAAAATCGATCGCACCACGAGGCTTAGATAGCGAGGAACAGGAACGCGACCTGAGTGAGGAACTCTAAGGAGTGTGTACTCTCCCTAGCTTGTGAGTGGATCCTTTTTACGTTTTCACTGCTTTACATGATTTCTAATGCTTTTATATACATATGTTATATAAATGCCGATATCGAGGATTTATACTTTGTTTTATATATCTTTGAATAATGAGAATGATTATGGATTTTGACGCATATGTTTATTTATTTTATGGCCGGAAGGCCAGATAGTTTTATTGATTTGATTTAGTATCTGTGTTTTATATATGTGTTGGCCATTGGCCCAGTTATGGAATTATTTTGAAATGATAATTTAGCTTGTGGGCCATATTTTATGGTTTACCTATGATGTTAGGCCATTTAGCCATGTTTTGGTTTCTGTTATATAGTAATACGGCCGGTGAGTCGGGATTTATATTTGTTTTTCGATTTGTGATGATACGACCTGAGGGCCAGGTTTTTCTTATTGTATTTTGGTTTTATATTTTATGTTGATGTTTTGGTAATGAGGCTGAGAGGGCCCAGTTGTTGTTGGCTATAATGGCCTGTGTGATTTCTGTAGCTACAGTGAGGTACCCTGGAGAAAAGTTCACTGTGATGTGAACCTCAGGTGAGTGCTGATGTGGTAGCCTAGGACGGACCTAGTGAGAGGCCGTCTAGATGAGTGCTGATATGGTAGCCTAGGACGGACCTAGTGAGAGGCCGTCTAGGTGAGTGCTGATGTGGTAGCCTAGGACGGACCTAGTGAAAGGCCGTCTAGGTGAGTGAGGTGAAGTATCCTGGGAGAGAACCTCGAGGAGGCCACCCAGGTAAGTGTGTGCCAGATAGTGGGTTATCTGGAGCTGTATGTTTGTAGAGGATAGTCACGAGTATCACCACGTGACTACTTGACAGCCAACATTAGTGGTAGGCTTATTTTCTAACCAAACCATGCATTGATTTAGTTTCTGCATTTAAAAATATAATTTTTAAACAGCATGTTTTATCTGCATATAAAACCCCTCAGAATTACGCCTGATCAGCGTAATTACTGAAAGGTTGGCTATGCCTAATGATTTGCTCAGTATTTGATACGCTTTGGTTTGAAAATGGAAAAGAAAGTTTAAATGTGCTTTCTTTACAGTATTTTTATATGATTATTATTATGAGTTACTATTTGATTTTATCGTTTTTATTCCCTCACTGAGTATACGTTAGTATACTCACCCCTTTTTTTCACTCACAGGTTTAGCACAGCGGTAGCGTGGATGGTGGTGATTGCATCAGAAATAGATATTGTAGGTACTGATCCTATACTTGACTCACTCTCACTGTTCTAAGTCCATTGGGAGCATTATTTGATTTGTATGGCTTACATGTTTTTCATTGTTTCCAGGAATAGGGAATTTTGATGAAATTATGCTATCAAAATTTGTAATAAAATACTTTTTATTATTTTATGACCATATTTGGAAATTTTGTATAAAATACTTATGATTTTTGACTCAATGATGTGTGATGTTATTTTGATGGATTTGATGATAAATATTTTAGAAGTGCTTGAGTTGTCTTTTGATTGAGAAGTAGTTTGGGAGTTCGGACGAAAAATTTTATTGGAAGTGCTTTATATTTGTTTATGATTTCAGCCTTACAGGTTCTTAGTAAGTGTTCTGGAACTAAGGAATGCTTATTAGGAATCTGTGGTGGTTATCATAGGTGAAACCCCACGGGTCGGGGTGTGACAGATTGTCCAAGCATCGAGCAAGAGTGGATTGCTTTTCTAAGCAAGTTATATTCAGAGGACTTGGGGGAGAAGAGATATTTTTCACAAATAGGCAGAATGTTTTGTCCAGTAGTATGGTTTTTGCTTTAGAAGCCTAAAGGTTATTGAGGAAAGGGTGCCAAGGGTCTTTGGCACATGTTGTTGATAATACAGCTTTTGAGTTTTTTTTTAGCAAGTTTTTGTAGTGAGAGAATTTCTAGATGAGTTACCAGGAATGCCTCCAGAGCGAGAGTTTGACTTTGGTATTGATCTGTTACCAGGCACTACTCTATTGTCGATGTCGTCATACCATATAGCTCCTATTGTGCTTAAAGAATTAAAGGTGCAACTTCAAGAGTTGATTGATAAGGGTTTCATTCGATCAAGTATGTCACCTTGAGGATCGTCGGTATTATTTGTTAAGAATAAGGATGGTACTCTGAGATTGTGTATTAATTACCGACAGTTGAATCGAGTCACAATCCAGAATAAGAACCCACTGCCTAGGATTGATGATCTGTTTGATCAGTTGCAAGGGACAAGTATGTTCTCGAAGATTGACTTGAGATCAGAGTAGTATCAGCTGAGGATCAAGGATAGTAATGTGGCCATGACAGCCTTTTAGACTCGTTATGGTTATTATGAGTTTCTTATGATGCCGTTTGGGTTACTAATACTCCAGCTGCATTCATGGATCTCATGAATCGGGTATTCCATCCTTATCTCGATAAGTTCGTGATTGTCTTCATTGATGACATATTGATTTACTCGAGGACTAAGAAAGAACGTACTCAGTATCTGTGGATTATACTACAAATGTTAAGAGAGAGAAGGTTGTATGCTAAGTTCTCAAAATATGAGTTTTGGCTTCGAAAAGTGGTATTCTTGGGATATGTAGTCTCAAAAGATGGAATCTTTATAGATCCTTGAAAAGTAAAAGCCATTGTATAGTGGGAGAGACCGAAGACTGTGATTGAGATTAGAAGCTTCCAGGGTTTGGCAGGTTACTACAGGAAGTTTATTGAAGGTTTTTTTTATAGCTGCCCCATTAACCCGTTTAATGAGGAAGGATATTAACTTTGAGTGGAATGAAAAATGTGATTAGAGCTTTCAAGAATGGAAGAGTCTACGAGTAACATTGGAGTGCGGTCAAGATGATTCGATGTTAGTTAATTTTGCTGTGAGACCGACTTTACGAGAATAGATAAAAGAAAGGCAGATATAAGATCCAGAATTAATGAAAGCTTGTCATAGAATCATGGATGGAAATGTTGGAGAATCATGGGTGTGTACCCTCAAATGAAGAGTTAAGAAATGCCATCCTGGAAGAAGCCCACTGTTCAACTTTTGTAATGCATCCTGGTAGCATGAAAATGTACAGAACCATCAAAGAGAGTTATTGATGGTCTAGGATGAAGAAAGATATTACAGAATTCGTCATCAGGTGTATGACATGTCAGCAAGTTAAAGCTGAATACTAAAAGTCAGCAGGGACACTCCAGCCACTATCTATACCAGAGTGAAAATGAAAACATATCACCATGGACTTTATGATGGGACTGCCATATACTCAAGCTGGATATAATGCAATATGGGTGATTATGGATAGATTGACCAAGTCTGCACACTTTCTGCCCATCAGAAATAAGTATCCAGTTAAGAAGTTAGCAAGGTTATATGTGGCAGAGATTGTAAGGCTGCATGGTGTACTTGTAATAATTGTGTTAGATCGAGATCCCCGTTTTACATCTCGATTCTGGCCTAGTCTCTACAAAGCTATGGTACGAGATTGAACTTCAGTTCTATATTTCACCTTCAAACAGACGGACAATCAGAGAGGATTATTCAGACACTAGAAGATATGTTGAGAGGGTGTGTGTTGGAGTTTCAAGGAAGCTAGGATTGGTATTTTCCATTAGCTGAGTTTGCCTACAATAACAGTTACCAGTCCAACATAAGAATAGCACTATACGAAACTCTGTATGGAAAAAAGTGTATAACTCCTCTATGTTGGGATGAAGTGGGTGAAAAGAAAGCTAGATAATATCGAGTTAATTGAAATCACCACAGAGAAAGTAAAGATTATTCGAGATAGATTGAAGACGGCTCAGGACAGACAGAAATTATACTCAAATAATAGAAGAAGGGATTTAGAGTTTTATGTGGGTGAGCAAGTATTTTTGAAGGTGTCTCCCTGGAAAAGAGTGATACGATTCCGGAATCGAGGAAAGCTTCACCCAAGATATATTGGGCCCTTTAGAGTCATAGAGCAGATTAGTCCAGTGGCTTACAAGTTGGAACTACCACCGAAAATACAAAGGATGCATGATGTCTTTCATGTATCTATGTTGAAGAAATATGTTTCTAACCCCTCTCATGTTATCCATTGACCTCCTATTGATTTGAGAGAAGATTTAAAGTGTGAAGTGCAACCAGTGGCTATACTTGATCGTCAGGAGCAGACATTGAGGAGTAAAGTCATCCCTATGGTTAAGATTTTGTGGAAGAATAATACTGTTGAGGAAGTGACTTGGGTGCCCGAGCTTCAGATGTAACATCAGTACCCCCATCTCTTCCAGTACTGAGGTATGTTGAATTTTGAGGACAAAATTCTTTTAAGGAGGTAGATTTGTGACACCCGTGTTTAGATTCTGAGGGTATATTTATAATTTTTTCATATTTACTGTTAATGCATTTTCATCACTCAAGAATATTGATAGTTCATCAGCATGGTTTTGGGGTTGTATTTGAGATTTTTGTTGGTTAGGTAGAGTTGGAGAGTGTGTAACGTAGAGACCCCCATTGGTGGTTTTCAATTTAGGAAAGGACTTAAGAGATAATTGCCATTTTGGTAGGTTTGGTCGACTAAATATTCTAATTTGTTCGATCGATAATTTGGAGACTCTCCGAAATATTTACAGCGTTTAATTCATTCGATCGAATGGGAGAATTCATTCGATCGAATGAGACTTCGTTCGATCGAATGAGTCATTTATTTGGCTGAAGCATTGTTTCATTCAATCGAAGCGTGGATTCGTTCGATCGGTAAAATGGAAGCTCTCTAAATACTATAGACATCAAAGGATTCGTTTGAATGAACCCTGATTCGTTCGATCGAAGGGAGTGATTTGTTCAAACAAACTCTAATTTGTTCAACCAAATCGACGTGAAATGACAAAAATTTCTCTCTTTTAGAAGCTTCTCCTTAAGAAACTTAAGGGCAAAATGATAATTTTGCTCTTTTTCTATAAATAGGGGCTGAGACCCAGATTTCTCATGAATTTCTTCCTTTCTTCTTCTCCTCCTTTCTTCACGTTACGTTCTCTACTTCCTATACACCCATTTTCATCCTTTCTTTGATTTCTCTCTACTTTCTTATCATATTCAACTCCCCGAACGCATTGGTAGCTTCAGTTGATCGTAAAAAGCGTAGAAATCGAAAGAAGGAGGTTAGGGTTTCAGAACTTATTTTAGGGCTTTTCAGTTTTGAGGTAAAATCGGAGCAAAATGACCATACCATGAGGTTTGTAACTTCATTTCTAACTCGTCCATGTATTCATTTTTGTATTTTAACAAATTTGATTGGTATGGATTTTACTATACATACATATAGATTTTCGTAGATTTATCACTTACATTGTAGTTTTTACGAGTAATGTGAGATGTGGTGAAGTCGTGGAAGTCGTAAGAAGTTAAAAATGTATATTTGGAGATTTTGAATAAATGTGAATAGTAACTAAAGTTACTGTTCTAAAGAACAATTGGGATCTACTTGTCGTAATCTCAAAACAAGCCAAAATGTGTTAATTTAGCTACAGTGTGGGTCCATGTTGATTATATTTAGGTGATTAGACGAATAACGGGGGATTTAGCCGGTTTTGCATATTATTCAATTTTAAGCATCTTGGGTTAGCTTATATTGCACACATAAGAGTTTCATAAGTATTTTGGAATGTATATTAATATATGTTTGAAATGTGTGTTTAGGGGATGATACGCGAATGAGGTACCAGCGTGACGCACTGAGAAACGAGAAGAAACTAGGGAGTGTATAACCTCCCTATTCATTTGACTCCTAGAAGAGAAAAGGGAAAAAAATGAGAGATCTATACATTTGACTCCTATTCATAAGGTCCTATGTAATTATAAAAATGCTCTTGAAGATATAAAAGGAAGAAGATTTCAGAAGGGATAGATATGGTCATTTCACAAGGGAGAATACATCTGATTTCAATTTGTGAGCATGTTCGGTGCTAGACATGAGCTGACCAATGTCGATCTTGCTTGGCTAGCCTAAATTCGACATCAAGTCCATCACTAGTTCCAAGGAGCTTTGGGACAGATTCTTCTCTGCTTCCTGCCTTATTTTCCATCTTCATCTGACTCTGGTTCTCCTCTATTTCCAATGATGTTTCTAAGTTGATCTGACACCTTTTTTCGTAATGTTTTCTCCCTAGCCATAAAATCATATATTCTTCTTAAAGTGTACTTTATTGGTCAATTGTTAGCCTCGATTAACATGAAATTATCCTTCAAAACTAGAGCATTTGATGAATAACTCAATTAAACTTATTTCACAAGTAACTCTTGATCAACTAAATTTTCTCCAAGTTAATCTTTAAACCTCAATATTATGTCGACTACTTGATAATAATTCATGAGTATGTATATAATAAAATAACAAAAGTACCCCTAAGTAATAAAAATGTCCATATTATCCCTAAACTCGTGGAGTAGGGTTTACAATTCGTTTATGAGGCCTCATTTTTGCAACCAATATTTCTTCTACTCTCTGAACTAAAAAGAACCACTTTTAGTCAAATGAAGAGCAAGAATGATTCAACCAAATTCTTTAATATCTTCTATCCACTTCAGTCTGTATTTCCACTTTTATAAAGGCGTCTACATCATTCTTTTTTGCTCGTGAGAAACTCAACCTCAAGTTCAAAGGAGCATTAGAATAATATGTATAGATATTCGTAATGTTAAAAGTGGAGGAGATATTTATGGAATCTAATAAATCTATCCCATAAGCATTATCATTGATTTTCTTTATGATATTAAAAAGGTCAAACTTTTTTCTCTATAGCTTGATATATTAACCCACAAATATCTTTCCTTGTGAATAAATATAAAACATCATCACCCACTGCAAAAGTTTTCTTCCTTTTCCGCTTGTCTACTTGTATTTTATATTAGGCATTAGATACTTCAATTTGTTGTCTTACCTCTTCTTGTATAGTCACCAAATTGTCACAGCCCCAAATCCTCGGACTATGACCAACAGGAGATAAGGCTGGCCCCATCTCCCTAAACCTCTATTAGTATACATATTGAATACTTAACTATTATAACTGATAGAACAAGACATAATAACAATAAACTTTAAGCAATTAAATAAAATATGGAATTCACATCTGGAACATACACATACATAATTCAATATGTTTATATAGTATGATTACATATCTCAAAAGACATGACAGACTACATTGCTTAATACAGATTGACTATATATAAGTAGACCCAACCCTAGTGATTGCACCCCAAAATCCCACTCCATTTGTCTATTTCCATGTAATAGCTAAAGTACCTGCAAAATTGAAGGGGTGTGTGTGTGTGTGTGTGTGTGCTAAGTCTTTGAAAAGACTTAGTGAGTTGATAAAAACATACATGAGATTACCATATAAAAAAATTAACGTAATTTAAACAATTAGCACGCATGCCAAACCTATCCATCATCATATATGTGTGTATATATATCCATATCTATACGTATTTATCATAAACATAAAGAGCATATACATTACAATAATTAATTTTGTGAAACAAAATATGTTCATTCATCGTAAATATCACCTCATAAGAAATTGTATATAATGAACGTATCATGTCTGTATCTGAATGTGCATAACATACATATCATAAACATTTATCGTAATGTGTATATATATGTCATGCATATGTCATATCTCTGGTCCATATCTATGACTACACACTTGATTGGATAGAGGGACAAGTCTGGTCCATGCCCATAACGGTACCCTTTTTACCGGACAAAGGGATAATCATGTCTATAACCATGGATCAATACTGTGGCACACGCACACTCATGCGATCATAATCATTAAAAAGAAATAATGAAACATGAAAAAAAAAATCCCACTCACATAAAAGTCTGTGTATATTCAAGCCGATAGCAGATACATAACACTTGTCTTATAGAACATTTCACATCATCCATTACAATATACATATTAAACAGTCTCTTAATCCTATGTTAGTTATACTATATTTTCATTACTAACTTTTAACACTTTCGTATTCATTTTGTGTTAACATAAATCCTCAACTAATACGTAAAGCTTGATTAATCATATCATGCTAAGAGAACATATATCCAAACAACTATATTAGGCCTTCTCCAAGCTTTAGTTCTATATATCGCATCAACACTTCCAAAAATTCTCGATAACACAACACATCATTTTCATACATATAATTCTAATCATGAACATAATTATAAACATCACATTTAAAAGAATAA
>JAVXUL010161326.1:0-13361 GCA_035590515.1 Trichilia minutiflora | reverse complement strand
ACAAGTAAAGCATCAAAAGCCCTAAGGTTAGCATCTTTGATTTCCATTGGTTTTCATAGATTTTACCTAGGGTTTTTTCCATGAAAAACTTACATTCAAGCATAATATAGGCCATAGAACCTTCACAACCGAGGTACTAAGAGAAGGCTTAATGGGGGGAGCTCGACAAGGAGAAAGCTCGACTAGTCCTCGGGAAAACTAAGGTACTAGGAGAAAGCTTAACTAGTATCCCAAGATTTTAGGGCCCAAAGGCCAACTGAGGTACTAGGAGAAGGGTGATACCCAACATAGAAACTTGGAGAGATATCGTTTATCAAAATGCCATTTTCATTAAAAGTATGCTAGATTTGTGAAGTGCCATTGTGTTATATGTACACACATTACGAAAAAGGAGACTATTTTTATAGGTACTATTTCTTCAACATTTCTGCGTTCCAGGCCTTGTTCAAATTACACCATCTTGTCGGGCTAATTTATATGTTCCTGCTCAGACTGCTCGTGTTAGAAATATGCCCTAGAACCAATCGTGTCATATGGTTCAGGATTATATTTTCTTATATATATATCTTTTGTAATTAATTGAAAATTTTTTATAATTAATAAAATGACATTATTTTATCTTGCATTATGTTCAATTACTGATTTATTTATTTCTTTTAATTGATGCAAGATATGTCCCTGATTGTATTACGTGTCGAGATTCTATCTCTAAGGAGTTATAGATATGAGTACAGAATTTTTGATTTAAATACATTCTAAAACTTGTTCCTAGTTGAGGTAGTGTCACGAGGGACAGTGACATTGTATAACCGACATATTTTATTACTGTTAAGGATTAGTATTAGATACTAATAGTTGAGTGATGAGTCTCATATCATAAGAGCATAAACACGGGTATCACGTTGGTGAACGTGATACTGAATATCACCGACTGCGATAGAATCATATGGGTGATTATCTACAGTTAATAATTCATCGCACAGCCGTACTAGTGTACCATTAGTCCTTTGACCTGAGACATCACGATTGTAATCTACAGTAAGACACATCGCTCATTTGTGTATATTGCACTGGACTAGCCATGCCTGGTGAAAGAAGTTTGCTGGTAGAGACCAGGTGATGGTCAAGATGAAATCTGCTGGCTCAGATATTGGAGCTCGAGATCCTAGGTAAAACTATCATTTACGAGAAATGAATCTCTGGTCAGAGTACATGTGTTCCAAAAAGGATTTTTTAGATACATGGATCCTGTTTATGATTGAGATTCTGATCCTATGATCGAGTTAGGGTTTGACGATTCTATGGCCCGCACTCTATCGACAGTCGACAGTAAAGGGACCGTACTACATATAAGTATGTCTATATGGGTTTACTTGAATCATTATTCTCTGTGTTTTAGGGGTAATGATATCTTGCTATAGGTCACTCATGATCATTAGGGACTTCAGATATAAAGGTTATACCGAAATGATACGAATGTGTTCGTATACGCTCATATCTAATTCACGATGAACCCAGGAGGTCACACAAATAATCTAGAAGTTGTTGATGGATGAAAAAATATATCATTAAGTTAGTTAATGATATTTTGTATTAAAAAAAATATTACTATGATATGTTGATCAATAAGTAATTTTATTCTTTATAGTGAAGAATAAAGTTTTTCAACAAGGACATGCTAGCACCCGTCGGTCTGAAAAATATTATGATAATGTTGGAGACTTGAAATGATATATTTTGATATAGCAAATTAATAAATAAATTGCTTATTTATTAATTATAAATTAGTATCTATTTGTTTACACAAATAAATTATTTATTTGTTATATGTTAAACAAATGTTGTTTAAATTAAATGGATATTCAATTAACACTTAGAACAATGGTTGTTTGCCAAGTGTCATCATCTTGCTTATTCTCTCTAATATTGATTAGATCCAATGGCCAAGAAAATACCAAATTATTAATTATGGTAATTAATAATAAATGGTGTGTGTGTATATATATGTGTGTGTGATAATAATCATAATTATTTGCTTTTAGATAATTATTGAATTATCCACCTATTATATTGTACACATATATATACATTTGTTTTGCTTTTATTAGTTAATTCAATTTGGTTTTCAAATGTTGCAAATAGATACCACCTACTGGATATTAACAAAAAGTTGGTTTTAATTTTCTTTTGCCTCTTTAATATTTGTGAAAACGTGGAACCTAAGAATTAAAGCTTGCTTTCAATTTCAATTTGTTATATTTATATGTATAGCTATGGTGAAAGAGAGAAGATAAGAATGGTTTTCATTTTTGAAAAAGCAAAACAAAACGAAAAGCTTTCTATCATACATACCTCTCAGCCATTGAAGAGAACATTTGGAAAATTGGTTTTCCAAATAAATAAGCAAAGAAAGGAAGAAAGTAAACAAAGAACATGTGTTCTATAGTTTCTTCTTCAAATTGACAGCAAGTATATGTGTGTATATATGGAGATATATTGCATATACTTGCCTAAGGTGTTGCAAAATGGTTTTGCAAAATTTTCAAGTCTCTGACCAATCTATCACTTCCATCTTCAACAAGCTAGAGTGTGGATACTCTTGGAGGCTCGAGGGAGGACTTTAAGCTTCACTGAAAGTGGATTTGGGTAAGTTTTTCCTCATTCAAATATTTAAGTTTCTAAAAGTTGAAAAACTTACATATATGTATGCTTAGGAAACCTAGAAAAGATCCTAAGGTTTATGTGATAAACTCCCATCAGCTCAAACTATACGGTAAGGTCCTTCCCAGTTAGCGCCAAGGGACCCTTCAACTGCTACCTGTGTGTTGAGGGTGATTCTTTTGAGTACCAAGTCTCCTTCTCAAAAGGATCTAGGCTTGACTCTTTTATTCTAAATACATGTTATTCTTTGTTGAAGCGATCTCTTGATTCCTCCCGTAGGTCTTGCTCAAGACGCTGACTTGTTGATTTTCTTCTTCATTAAAGTGGAGGGTGCAAAATATTGGTATATTCATATCAACGAGAATTACTACCTCGAGCCCATAAACCAGAAAGTAAGAGGTCTCCTCGGTAGTGACCTTAGCTGTTGTCCTATATACCCAGAAGACCTCCAGAAGTTTCTCTGCCAAGGCCCTTTTTCATTCTCCTATCTTCTTCTTTAATAGCTTTTTATTGATTTTGTTGGCAGCCTCTACCTGCCCATTCGTCTTTGGTGAGCTGGTGAAGCAAGCCTCAAATCTATGTTCCAATTGCTATAGAATTCCACCAATCCCCTATTTTCAAATTATTTTTTGTTGTCAACGATTAGCACATTGGAGATACTATGTCTGTAGAGGATATTCTTTTGAATGAACACAATTGTGTTCTTCTCTATAATTTTGGATAAGGGCTTAACTTCGATCCACTTGGTAAAATAATCAATGGCCACAATGGCATATTTAGCCTGAGCTCGGGTAGTGGGAAAGGGACCATCAGATCTAACCCCCATTGAGCAAAGGGCCATGGACTTAATATAGTGGTCAGGTTCTCGAAGGGTCTTCGTGGGACATCGACATGATCCTGACAAGCATGACATCTCTAAACCAAGTTGTAGGCATCTTCCTTCATTGTCGGCTAAAAGTAAACTTGTCTCAATCTTGATGAACTAAATTTCTGTTGCTGTGATTTTTATAGGTTCCCTGATGCATCTCCTCTAATACTTCCCAGGCCTCTTGAGGTCCAAGGAATCTTAGATAAGGGGTTCTGACTCCCTTTTTATAGAGGACTCCATCTATTATAGTGAATATAGAAGCTTTTCTCTTAATTCTGAGGGCCTCATCCTTGTCAGGAGGTAACACACACACACACACACTCCAAATACTTTTGGATAGGATCCATACAGGTGTTTGATTCTTCCAAAGTCATCATCACACAGCTGTCCTTAGGTGGATGGGTACTCCTTTGACTCAGGGTTTCAATTGGAATCATTCCCAAAATATTTTTAATAAAAGCTAAGGCGAGCTTTAATAGAGTGTCAGCCTGATAGTTCTCAGATCGAGGAATCCTTCGCACCTCCACCTTATTGAATTGATTGATTAGTTGGAGGGTCTTTGAGAGGTAAGCCTTTGTGTTCTCTTCCCGGGCTTGATAGGTTTCGTTCACATGGTTCACAAGAAGTTGGGAGTCACTGCTTACTGCAAGGGCTCTTATTTCGATCTCTTGAGTGGTTCTCAATCCTTAGAACAAAGCCTCATATTTTGTCTCATTGTTAGTTACAGGGAAAGAAAATTAGAGCACATACATAACCTCTTCCCCTTATTGACCTCTCAAGATGATTTTGGCTCCTCCCCTGCTTATGTTCGATGACTCATCTATAAGCAACTGCCAGAGAAACAAGTCATTTATGCTAGGATGGTTCTTCTTTATTGCACCGGGTTGGCTTGCCAAGTGTTGAGAAATTGTTGATACCTCTGCAAGCATCTGTTTGACCATAAAATCTACTAAGGCTTGTCCCTTGATAGCTTTCTGTGATTGAAATTCAATGTCGAATTTGCTGAGTTCTACCAACCACTTTACAAGCCTTCTAGACAGGTTCAGATGGTGTAGTATTTGTCTGAGCGACTGGTTAGTGAGCATCGATAGGATGAGCTTGAAAGTATGAACGTAACTTGTAAGTTATAATAACGAAGGCTAAAGCTAGCTTCTCGGTTGGTGCATACCAGGTCCCAACACCTGATAAGGCTTTGCTGATGTAGTACACAAGCCTATGGACTCCCTTGGAGTCTTTTTTTTATGAGCATCGGGTTGACGGCATACTCACTAACTGCTAAGTAAAGGTACAATGTTTTGTTCAACAAAGGGCTCACCAACTGCGGAACTATAGACAGGTAAGTTTTGAGATGCTAAAATGATTGTTCGCACTCTTCGTCCCATATCATACCCTTGCCTTTTTTAACAACCCTGAAAAACGAAAAACACTTGTCAGTGAGTTTTGAAATAAAGTGACTTAGGGTTGCTAATCTTTCAATCAGGCTTTGGAGTTCTCTCAAAGTCCTAGGAGCTGTGAGGTTCATTATGGCCTTAACCTTCTGTGGATTGGCCTCGATCCCTTTGTCTTTGATCATAAATCCCAAGAATTTTTCTTAGTTGATCGTAAAAATGAACTTCTCAGAATTAAGTTTCAAATTATACTTTCAGACAAGGGAGAATGCTTGTTCTATGTCAAAGGTGTGGTTGGTGGCCTTAATGGATTTAACTATCATATCTTCCATATATACCTCCATGGAGCTCCCTACAAGGGGCTTAAACACCTTATTTACCAAGCTTTGAAAGTTGGCCTCAGCATTCTTCAACCCGAAAGGTATGACCTTATAGTAATACAGCCCCTAGTCGGTGATGAATGTCATTTTATCTTGGTCGGGGAGGTGGAGCAAAATTTGGTTGTATCCCGATAAGGTATCCATAATACTCAATAGCTCATACCTAGTGGTTAAATTTACCAATTGATCGATTTGGGCAAAGAAAAACTGTCCTTGGGATAGGTTTTATTAAGGTCGATAAAGTCCACACACATCTGCCAGCTGTTGGCCTTTCTGATCATGACCACATTTGCCAACTAGTCAGGGTACTCGACTTCTCTGATAAAGCCGACCCTTAATAGTTTATCAACCTCGACTCGAATGGCATTTTATCTTTCGATGTTGAAGACCCTTCTCTTCTATCGTATCGATTTGTGTCAGATTGATCGATAACTGATGGATCATGATGCTAGGGTCTATTCCCGATAACTCTTTATGGATCCAAGTGAACACATCGTTGTTTTATTGGAGGGTCATCATTATAATCCGTCTCAAGTCTGAGTCTAGCTAGGCACCAACCTTCATGGTTCTATCAAGGCATTGGTTGTACAATAGAATACTTTCTAGGTTCTGTCCTGGTCCCGACATAGATTTTGAGGACCTAGTCCCCTCGCTGTTGTCGACAAAATTAGTAACTTGGCCTCATTCAATCGTGTCTTCCTCAGATCTTCGAATCGATCTTTTTGTGTCACTAAAGGACGTCACTAGTGGCTTTTTACGGATGCAGTAGGCTTATTTTAAGGAAGTGGTAAAGCAAGATCTTGCCTCCTTTTGATTGCCCTTTATAATACCAATTCTTTTCCCGACTTTGAATTTTATTTTCAGGTAGTGTATACTTTCCATAGCCTTAGTGATCCGGAGGAAAGGCCTTCCTAGGATGATGAAGTAAGGAATCTTCAGGTCTATCACTTGAAAGGTTATCATGACTGTTTTTTGATAGAACCTGTTATCCATGGTGACTGACAACTGTACTGATCCAAGGAGAACAATACAAAAGACTCCAAATTCGTATAGCATAGATTCGGGCTGAGTCAACTACAAATCCTCTATTCCTAGAGACTTTAGAGTATCCTTGAAAATGATGTCAATAGAACTACCCATATCAATCAATGTTCTACTAACCTACTTCAATGTTATCCCCATTGCTTCTACCAACTCATTATCATGGGGATAAAGTACTCCTATCTCATCCTTGTCGGTGAACATGATGGGCGTAGTGGCCACTCTTGGCCTTTTGTCAGTCCTCACGTTCATAATGTGGAGATTAGATGAGTGCCCAGACAGGGAATAGCTTTTATATTTCTTTTAAGCGTTATTTGATAATCCCGTCAAAGTTGGTCCCCCTAAGATGACTAGCATGTCATGGTCGGGCCCAAGATCATCCTTTCTTCTCTAAGGTTGCTTTGCTACTGAGGGGATATACTCAGAGTCTGCAATATAATTAATGAGGTATCTATTTTTTATAAGTACCTCAATTTGGCTTCTCAGATCTTTGCATTGATCTATAGTGTGGCCATATTCTTTGTGAAATTCATAAAATCGAGCTTTAGGCTTTCTTGGTACTTTGGCCTTCATGCTCTGGTGTTGAGGTGCTAAAAGTCCTCTGCTTTTGGTATACTCATATACTTTAGATAAGGGGGCCTTGAGGGGCGTGAAGCTACGTACGACTACCTGCCCAATCCTTTTAGGGAGATCCCCCACTGGTAGGAGCCTCAAGGCTCCCTCGTTTCCTCGATTTTCTGGTGGGAACCTATCCTGACGTCTGTCTCTTCTGTCAACATCCCTTCTGTCATTCTTAGGGTTCCCATACCGACTTTCTCGGTCTTTTTGCCTCATATCTCGTGGATGCTCTCTCCTTATTGAGGCTGGTGGACCTTCCTCCCTTATCCTCAAAAGCATTTCCCCTTCTATTTCAATTTTATCCAATAGCTCAATTCTGATTGCCTCATAGATGTCCACCGCTCGCCAATGGATGGCATACTAGGGTCTTTCTAGCCTTAAGCCTTTCTTCAAGCCCTCTAATGCTAAAGGGTGATAGTATATGCTCAGCTCCATGACTTCCTCATGATTCCTCCTCATGAAATCTTTCAGTGTTTCCCCGGAGCCTTGATGTATTAATAACTAAGTGCTCAAGTTTCAGCTTATGGGAACAGCTCCTCTGAATTCATTCTTGAAGTCTGTCACTAGTTACCTAAAGCTATTAATGCTGGCTGGCAGTAGGCTCTTATACTATTGCCTGGTCAGTCCTTCAAATATTGGTGGGAAGGGTCTGCACATTTGTAGCTCAGTCAGGCTTTGAATTGTCATCATCTCCCTAAATATGTCTACGTGCAGGGAAGGATAACTCCTTCCAGTATAAGGAGTCAGCTACGATATTTTAAATTTTTTAGGAAGTCGCAGTGCCAAGATTTTCTTTGAAAGAGGGGACGTGAATGTGGAGGCATGGGGGTTTTCAACTCCCAGATTTCCTCCTTACTCTACCACTTCCTGCGTACCCATCTCACATAGCATCCTTCTTACACAGTCCTCTATCTCCTTCCTATTAGTTGCTGTCGCTACTTCCCTTTTGCAAGCATACTTTTCATTTAAATAGAACCTCATATCGATAATGGTCAAACTAGGTTCAAGCCTTGACCTGTCCATTGTGCCTAGTTCTTTGTCAGTATTTCCCCTTCTCTGCTCACATCCTTTATAAATTTTGAAAGGGGTATTGACCCTTTGGGGAATATAGTGCTCTTCGGCTGACTCTCCTACCATCTTGGCTTTCCCATTTTGTACGATAGTCGATCGGGGCCTAGGTGTTTTGCCAAGAGTTCCTACTATCCTCCGGTTTTCTTTTGTAATGTGGCTATAGGGGCCCTGACTTTCTTGCTTCTCAGGTGAAAATAGTACTCTCTATTCTTTGGAAGGGTCAAGTTCCCCGGCCATCTGCCATCTGAGCTCTAAGAGCTTTCTCCAACGCCTCTACCTACTTGCCAGGAACCTTGTCATGTACTCATTTTCTGCTTGAGGCCAACGAGTGGGAGGGTTGCCATGCTCATTTTTATCTAACGACACCTTTCACGTGTCGTGCTTTCTCCTAAGCTGGATCTTTTCGCCTCTTGTCTTCATTCAACCATTTTTTGAGGGCTCAAAATTCCCAAACTAACCTTCTCTGCCTATCCTCAGACTGTAAGGCAAATGACTTTTCTTTCGTTTCTCATAAACAATGCTAGCTGTTGGTGCATAAAGTGTCTGATGACGTCTCAACACCAACGAGGAATAATTTAGTGAGTAGAGCGATTGTGATATGGTTGAACCTCACTTGGTGTTCCATGTAATATAATAACACTCTACTAGTAACGCTAGGGGTTTTTCTCGATAAGAAACTCTGATACCTAAGTCAGTGAAGGGTGAAAGGAAGAAAAGAGAGGAAAAGAAAGCTAAACGAAAGAAAGAGTGTGAGCTAAGAGATTGTTCACCAGATAGAATCCAATCCTCTTTCTTCGTTGTACTTCATTCCCTTTTATAGGGCTCCTAGGAGACTGCTAGATGTGACTTGACATCAGAGAATGGAAATGATGGGATTGTTTACTTTTGGGGTAGTGTGCTAACCGCCTTCATTTAAGGGTTACACTATTAGACTGGAGGCTTGTAGGTCTTTTCACCATCACATCAACTGAAATTCTGCGGGCAATAGGATAGGTAGCCTCCCTGATAGGGCGGGGCTTCAGGCTGCAAGCCCTTTTGTGCCACTTTCAATTATTCCCATTTTTATGTTTGTATCAGGAGTTCTTGGGTTTGAGAACAAGGAGTCCTCGAGATTAAGAACGAGGAGTCCTTGGGATTGAACATTCCTAGAGTCGAGAGCGAGGAGTCCTAGGGATCGAATATTCTTGGAGTCAAGAGCAGAGAGTCCTCGGGATCGAATATCACTGGGTTAGGAGTAAGTAGTCCTTGGGGTTGGAATCATCGAGATCGACAGTTCTTCGTTTTTAGGTGTGAGAGGCCCTAGGGGTTGGAAGTCCTCGAGATCAAAAATGAGAAGTTATCGGGTTTAGATGTTCTCAGGAGATGTATAAGCCCCGTGTTCAGATCTTAAGGGCATAATGATAATTTTATATTTTTACTGTTCATGCATTTACATCCATCCCATACACCATGTGCATATGAGCATGATTTCGTAAATTAGTTTGAAAATTTGATTGGTTAAGATAGAGTTTTAGGATCGTAAATGTAGGGACCTCAACGTAATTAAAAGTAAGGTATATTTTGAGTGGGACCCCAATGATATTTTCTAAATTTAGGGAATATTCAAGTGAGATTTTTAATTTTTGGCAGGTTCGATCGACTGAATGGGTGATTCGTTCGACTAATATTTTTGTGACTCCTTGGAAAATTTGTGGCACTTCATTCGTTCGAATGAATAGGGGGATTCGTTCAATCGAATTGGATTTTGTTCGACCGAATGAGCCATTCGTTCAATCGAAGTGTTGGTTAATTCAGCCAAACATGGATTTATTCGACTGACAATCTGGAAGCTCTTTGACTTCTGTAGACGTCGAAGGATTCGTTCGAACGAACCTTGATTCGTTCGACTGAAGGGGGTGATTCGTTCGAATGAAGCCCGATTCGTTCGATCGAATAGATGTGAAATGATCGAAATTGCCCTATTTCGCAAGCTTCTCCTTAAGAAAACTTAAAGGTAAAATGATAATTTTGTCCTTTTTCTATAAATAGGGGGTCAAAGCTCAGATTTCACAGTTTTCTTCTTTCTTTCTCTCCTCTCCCTCATGTATGTTCTCTCCTCTGTCCCTCTCATCTGTCACTCGATTTTTTGTCACATTTTCATTTTCTCTTCACTTGTCGATAGCATTTATCACGTCTAACTACCCAGGGGCATCGATTTGGCAATAGAAGTATGGAAAACGAAAAGAACATCTAGGGTTTCTTTCGAAGAATTTAGGGTTTTCTGATTTTGCTCGAAAATCAGAGAAAACCGATCATACCACGAGGTTTGTAGCAATATTTCTAACTTGTCGACATATTTTGTTTCGTATTTTATAAACTTTAATTCATATGGATTTTACTGTTTATCCGTAGGATTTTCGATTAGATTTATCGTGTACGTTTAGATTTTTCATATTAATTAGGTTGTAGTAAAGTCGAGAGAGTCGTAGGAAGTTAGAAATATGATTTTGGAGAAAATAGGTAAATATAAACAGTAATCAGAGTTACTATTTCGATGGACGTGTGGGGTTCGCAGGTCCAAATTACAAAATCGAGCTAAATTACGCTTGTATAGCTATAATGTGGGTTCGTGGTAGAAAAAGTTGGGTAATTAGACGTGTAACAAGAGGTTTTAATCGATTTTTCATGTTAATTGATTTTAGAAAAAATCCGAATTAGCATGCATTGCATGCCATTTGAGTCGTATGCGTATTTTAGAATGTATATTGATATATACTTGAATACTTGTGTTTAGCCAATGATATGCGAGCGAGATATCCGCGTGACACACGTAGAAACGAGGAAAACTAGGGAGTGCATACCCTCCCTATTCTGTGAGTGGACTACTTTTATGTTTTGTTATTTCGATATATGTAAAATATGTATATGTTTTGCATGGATAATGAACATGGGCCACTTTTCGATATATTATGTTCTGATGACTCTATGATATTGATACGATCGATGAGTCAGATTTTTATATTTGTTTTAAGTTGATGATATGGCCAGTGGGCCAAGATTTTATACTTATTATGATGACAGCCATGAGTGTCAGGTTATTATTGATGTTGATGGTCATGAGAGCCGATTTTATTTATATTCTGGTGATGATGGCCAAGAGGGCATGTTGTTCACAGTAGCTACTGGTTGTAGCCTAGGGTCGGTCTGCAGAGATAGAGGTCGCCTAGGTGAGTGTAAAAACATCACAGGTGGGGGAGTTGTATAGTATTTATTATTGATATAACTGGATGGATTGATCATATGTGAGTCTTAGATTGGATTAGCACGATATCACCACGTGACTAATCCGTGACGAACGTTAGTGATGGGCATGTTTTCTGAAAAACCCAACATCATCTATTTCTTGTATTTAAATCTATTTTTATAAAATAGCATGTTTTGTATGTATATAAAATCCACTAACGGTCTTGGGATACCCATGGTCAAGGTAGTCAACAGGAATAGGAGCCAGTCCAATGATTTATAACTTATGTTTTGAGATTTTTGGACTAAAAAGAACTTCTTTGAATTTAATTGTTTTATACTATGATTGAGGTAGGTTTTTCTACTATGGGTTAAACAACATGAGAAATATACATATATATGTGTTTTCAATTCACTCACTGAGTATACTCTTGTATACTCACCTTCCTCACTCTTCAATTGCAAGTTGGGTAGTCGGTAGGTGTACGGTGGTGGTGATTCTCCCAAGTTTTGGAGTCAACAGGTATAAGATCATAATCGACTCACTTAAATTTGTATTAGTCCACTAGATATGTATTTTTAAAAGTGTATTATACTATTTATTTCCCTATGGATTGTAAAACCATATATTGATTTCATCGTGAATGGGTTCACCCTATCATTTTCTGATTTGGTAAATATTTTATGGGATGTGTTGGTATTTGTTTTGAAGTATTTGTGGAATGTTTGAAATGACTCGAAGTTTGGGTGGTTGGATGGATTTCTTTTGGGAGTATTACATAAAAAGATTTTTGAAACAGGTTTTGTAAATGCCTTATAGACAGACAAGGTATATTCTACATAATTGAGTACATCTTGAACGTCTATGATTGTTGTCACGTGTGGGACTCACGGATTAAAATATGACAAGATGAGCTGGTCATACGTTACTTGGGGGTCCTCCACATGTCATTCTTATCTTTTTTACCAAAACAAATAGATTAAAGAATTTAATATATATAGATAGATATATGTAAAATATCTTTTATTTTATTATTAAATTTTTAAAAGTCAAACCATTATTGTTTTTAATTATTATTGTTTATAATAATAAGTATTTAAAATCTCTCTCTTTCTAATATATTATTTGGATTAATGTGTGATAATATTAATTAATTTGGATTAATTGTTATTTGATGGATATTGAAATCCATCATGAATCACTTGACACTTATCCTCAACTTTTGCTTCTTTGATAAAATAATAAAAAGAAAGAGAGAAGAGGATGATGATGACGAATGAGAAATGGAAATAGTTTTCTTCATCTTTTTTTTTTTTGCTGGAATGCCATACTTAAGAGGGTGAAAAAGGAGGTTTTACTTTGTGCAAAATTCTTGAGAAGAAAAGGAAGAAAAAGAGAGAAAAGAAAAGGATGAAAAAAGTTTTCATAGTTTTCTTCACTTTCATATAAGTAAGGAGAAATTTACTATGAGTAGAAAATTTAAGTAAGTTTATTAATGCTTATTGACTTGCTCTAATCTACCAAAAATATAATCAAAATCATCGTCAATGAACCGGCATATGATATACGTGAAGGCGGTTGGAGACGGTTTAACTTTTCGGATATCGAATAGAGAGATATATGAATGCCCTTTTCTTTACATACATATATG
Source organism: Trichilia minutiflora (assembly GCA_035590515.1). Taxonomy (NCBI): domain Eukaryota; kingdom Viridiplantae; phylum Streptophyta; class Magnoliopsida; order Sapindales; family Meliaceae; genus Trichilia; species Trichilia minutiflora. Next base: position 460 of record JAVXUL010161326.1, on the reverse strand, counting down.
TCTATGTTTTAAATTTGTTAAAAAATTTTAAAAGTTTTCATTTAACTTGCTAGTGATCCTTCGGTAGCTTTTCTACACATCTATATGATGGCCGTAGCATCGGATTTATACTTGGAGCAGAAATCAGTTTCACCTCCATCAAAGTGATAACAGAGCCACAAGTTAAAATATGGAAAGCTTTACAAGTATATGTGTGTGGTTTGTTGATGACGAATTGATTACAAGTATGAGAGTTGTATTTGGATGTTCATAATGATGATTCATTTGTTATATATATTTTTGTTGGTTGGCTGGTTTCATTTTCAAGATGTTGAATATGATATATATTGAATTTTATCCATAAAATGTGTTAAAAAATAAATAACTTTGATTATTGTGCATTAGAGTAATTTTTTAAAGTGTTGAAAACTTTAATTTGTTGAAAATGTTAGTATATATATTGATAGAATCGATATATATA
>JAVXUL010161315.1:0-13361 GCA_035590515.1 Trichilia minutiflora | reverse complement strand
CACATGCTATCATCTCTAGCATTATAATCATTTATAAATAACGATAAATGAGGCGAAGGGAAGAGAATGTCCACTCACTGTCCTAGGGTGGGAAATCATCCTCACGGTATTCTCCTCGTGATGGAGATCCTCCTGTCTCAGCTGTCACTCCTGGATACACATACAAACATACATCATAAAGTGCGTGCATGATACAATGCATGCTCATGTTACACTCGCACCTCTCTTTCTCCCTCTCTCTCTACCCTCTCTCTCTCTCTAACTTACTGTTCTCACACGAACCTCGCTCTAAACATACATTTCTCATCAATTTCAACACCATTAGCTAACCAAGTCCTCTAATTTACCAACTCAAGTGATAAACTAGAAAACACCCAATTTCTAGGATTTTATGAACAGTGACCCGATTACTATTTCTCAGATCTACGTGAAATAATGGTTTAATCGAGAGAAATAGACGGAGGAACAAGCTTACCTAGACCTGTAGGCAAGCTTAGAGCCCCGATTAGCTTAAATCCCTCTTTTTTGCTACTGTTTACCGCCACCTCTTCTTTATGATTTCTCGATAACCGTCACATGAATCTCCGATCAGAGGGTATTTCTAAGTTCTGGTGTTGATTCTCAGTTCATAGGAACTGGAATGGCGAAGTTTCATGGAGAAATAGAGGAGATCAGTTTCTGAGACTTGAGAGAGAGTGGTTCTGTCAAAAATGGAGAGAGAGAAAGCAAAATTGAAAAATGAGGAAGACGATCCCCTTGCCCATCGTATATAGGCTGTATAATCCCCAAAGGTGTCGAAATGTTTCAAAAACGTATCGAAACCTTGGCATTTTTCTCATAACGTATCGATACATTTGCCCCAATGTATCGATACGTTTGGCCAAAATACTGTTCACAAACCTGCAGGGTGTCGATACCTTTCTCAACGTATCGACACCTTTCATCGCAAGTGGGTTTCATCTCCGTCACCAACGTGTCGATACCCCTTGCCAACGTATCGATATGTTGAGCACTATTTACTGTTCATCAAGCTCTCAAGGTGTCGATACCCTTCAATAAAGGTATCGATATCTTAGTCCCAATAGTAAACGTATCGATACCTTCCTCAAAGGTGTCGATACCCTTGGCCTTAACCTCAATGTGTCGATACGTTTCCCCAAACGTATCGATACGTTTGATTTTGGTCCTCCTTCCGAGGACTACAACTTCAATTGGCCATAACTTTTAGCTCGGATATCCGCTCAAAACCTATAATATATCAATGCGAAGATCCCTTTGAGCTCTACAAAAATGATAGAACTTTTTCTCAATTGGAGATAATTTTGGGGTCAAGATTCTTATTAACTCATATCCTACACCATAATCTTATCCAAGACATCCTGTTCAAGTTTCATACCTTCTCGTGCATATCCTAAACACAGAGACATGTACGAACACTCTTGACGGATTTACTATTATGCTCATAATACTAAGGGACGGGTTTCACATATTCTACCTTTGCTATTGGACTTCTTCAATTGGACATTGACTTGAACATAAACCAATTGGACTCTTAGAAAAAACACTCCCTGTGGATATGAAACTTGGACTCACCGGACTATGCTATAACAAGATTACCTATACTTGAGTACAAAATCTAATTGAGATCAGCCTCCTAGGGTATATTTGTGATTAAAATAAATTTGTTAGAAAAGAATAGTTTCTTATGGGTATTAGATATCAGATGTGCATCTCATGGTTATGATTATATACAAATTTTGACAAACATCAGACATTTGAAGAAAGGATGAGATCCATATGCATATCAGTAATGCAGCAAGAGTTACCATATTAGCTAGAGGCACTGCATATATGATGTCATTTAATGAACATACCAATAAGAGAAAATGAGCTGATTTAATTATGATTACTATATGGTATTGTTGATTAGGTTATTTTAGTGAGAAAAGATTTCACAAGTTAATTCAAGAGTGTTGCTTGAGTACAAGTGATTGTGAATCATTTATAACTTGTGAATCTTGCATCATAGGTAAAATGACCAAATTATCATTTATTGAAAATAGTGATAAATATCAGATATTTGATCTGTGGTTTACACAAATGTATGTGGACCAATGTCGACATACAGTAAGATAGTTATTCGTATTTTATTATATTCGTTGATGATTTTTCTGAGATTTGAATACGTGTTCTTATTGAAACACAAATCTAAAACTTTTGGAAAATTCATAGAATATGAGGGTGAAATAGAAAACCAACTTAATAAAAGTATTAAATCCTTTTGATTAAATTATGAGGGTAAATACTTAAGTCATAATTTTTAAATTATCTTAAGGCTCAGGAAATTGTATCCCAATAGATTCTTTCAGTTGTACCACAATTAATTAATGTATTTGTATAGGATAAATCATGCTTTATGAAATATAGCATGTTTCATAATGAGCAATATTGATCTTTCAATATTCCTTTAGGGATATGCTCTCAAAATTGCTAACCATATTTTGAATAAAGTTCTTAAAATCAATGTCTAAAGTTTCATATGAGATATGAAAGGGAAAAGGTTTAATCTCGAGACGATTGAATTTAAAAGTGTTAGATACAGTTTTGTGGGGTATCCAAAAGAGTCTATTGGATACCAGCTCTATTATACCGAAAAACAAAATATGTTTATTTCTAAGCACTATTTTCTTAGAAAAAGAGTTTCTTGAAGATAGATATGAAAGCAATAAAATAGAACATGAAAAAACTTTTAGTAATTTCTTAACTAAAGACTAACACTCAAATTTTAAAGGAACTTATTCAAAATCTGTAAACATTAAGATATATAGGTTGGTTAGGATATCATTCTACCTAATAGATATGTTAGTTATCATTAAAAAGGTGGATATGAGGTTTTTCTCACTGTTGATAAGGATCCTATAACTTATAATGAAGCGATACTTAGTATCGACTCAGAGAAGTGGCTTAAAGACCATGAAATCCGAAATGAACTCCATGGATTCTAACCAAGTATGGACTTTGGTTGAACCATATGAAGGTATTATACCTATTAGATGAAATAAAATAAGGTTGGTAATAAAAGGTTTTCGTTAAAGGCAAATAGTTAACCTTGATGAAACATTTTTTTACTTATGGCCATGCTTAATTCCATTCATATTTTACTTGCTATAACTACATATTATGATTACGAGATATAGTAGATGGATGTTCAAATCGTCTTCCTTAATAGTTATTTCAAAATGATGTGTACTTGATATAGCTTAAAGGTTTTATATCCATAAAAAATGCCAAGTTAGTATGCGAGTTACAAAAGTCTATTTATAGACTTAAGCAAGCTTCTCAATTATGAAACATATATTTTAATGAGATAATCAAAGAGTTTAATTTCATCAAAAATGTTTAAATGATCTATATGGTTATAAAAGGGTTAGTGGGAGTATGATAACATTCCTAGTAATGTATGTGGATGACATACTGATCATTGAGAATGATGTAGGAATGTTATAGTTAATAAAGATTTACTTGTCGTCTAATTCTTCTATAAAAGACATGGGACAAATATTCTACATATAAGGCATAAAGATTTATCGTGATAGATATAATAAGATGTTAAAATTATCCCAGTTTACCTACATAAATAAAGTGCGAATGAGATTCAGCATGACAAACTCTAGGGAAGGATACATGTGATATGTTATGGAGTTACTCTCTCTAAGAGAATGTCTTCTTGAACATAATTAGAGAGAAAATACATGAGTTGGATACCACATGTTTTGACAAATGGTTCTATCATGTATGAGGCTCAGTGGGCTTATGTTCTAAGTGTTATGAGTAGGTCTTAGGTTAATTCAGGTGAGAGTCATTAGAAAGTCATGAAAATAATTCTAAAATACTTAAGAAGCACTAAAGAACTGTTTCTCATATATAGAAGATCTGACTTGGTACTTAGGGTGACACTGATTCGAGTTTTTAGTCGGATAAAGATGATAACAAATTGATTTTAGGATATATATTACCTTAAATGGTGGAGCAATAAGTTGGACGAGTTCTAAACAGAAAGTTACTATTATTACTATAGATTCCACTATAAAAGTGGAATATGTAGCAACTTCAGATGCTATAAAGAGGGCGTTTGGATAAAAAGTTCATTTTTGAACTAAATGCAGTTCCTATCATTGTTGATCTAATTCAACTGTATTAGGATATCAATAGGGTTATAGCACAAGTCAAGGAACTAAGGTCTCATAAGAATTCTAATCACATTTTAGGAAAATAAGTTTTTACTATAGAGGTGATTGGCTTTGAGTGCAAGTGAGAGATTGAAAGAGATATATGCCCTAAAAGCCAATCATAAGATGATCTGTGATTGTACCTTGAAAATCTCTTGAAAATCTTTTGATTAACAAAATGACTATTTTTCAAATATATTATCGTTTACTATGACAATATGTATGTATGATCTACATTGTTATGATAAGTTCATTTGAGACTATGTGTTAATAACATCATTTCTAAATGTTCCTAGTCATTGGACTATGAAATGAAACCTTTATAGTATCGAAAAGATTAGTATATAATATCCTTGCTCTATGCGATAGAAGGTAATCAATCTCACAGATTACTTATGTAGAGACACTAAAGGAAGTGTATATGTGCTCATTGGTTGAGTATGAGTTTAATGAATAGACTCACACGAATTGTTCAAGTGCTAATTACACTTAATCGTCAATTGAACATTCATCAAAGCAGTTATGTAAGTGATCCTTAGACTTTATAACATCATAGTTATCTTATGGCTGATACTACTCAAGGTAAGTCTATATTCAGGCCTGTGATAAGTATTCATTGGGTATGGTGAGACATTCATAGAGGATGTGAGTGTTCGAGAAAGGATCCATCAGTCTTAGTGCTTGAGGTAGAATGCTTTATGTGAAAATTTTAGATTAGGCTCAGAAAAATCTTTGGCCAAGGTAAATAATTGTGTATAATTGAGAAGTGTGCTCTCAATGGTAATACACAATAAAGACATAATTTGTTATTTATTATACAAAGCATTGGATCTAAAAAGATTTGACGATTATAGCATACCCCCGATCCAATCAGAGCATTGTATGATGGAAGGATTGAATTACATGGTAACTGATGATAGAAATGTTCTCACTTCAAGCTTTACACTTCATCGTAATCCAGGGGCCGTATCAATATTAATCTGTAGACATATTTAATTAATCTTGAAAAGATTAACTAAATAAAAGAATTAAAGAGTTTAATTCATCCATATCGTCTATTGCTGACTTTACAGTGAACCTATAGAGTCTTACTATAAGTTGACTCTAAAATTTTCTAATTTGATTATGGATCACTTTAACATATTATGCTAAGATAATTTGATTGATTAACCTAAGCTTATTTATGATATAATTGATATGTGTTAAGTTTTCATCCTAGCAAATGAGAATTTAACAAGTGGTATAATCTTAACCTTACGCTTAAGTAAGAAAACAATGGTGGATTTGCATAAGATGTGTCTCCATGTTAACCACATATTTGGCCCCATTCTTTTTTATATATTTTTCATTTATTTAAATGTTAATTAAGTGAAAAATAGATATACATGTTTATGGACAATTTTTATGGTGAGATTTTTATGAAAAAGAAAAGAAAAACATAAAAAAAAGGTGGTTTTCCTCCCTTTAGTTCCAATTTTTGCTCCCATGGTTTTTTAATGAAGATTTGAGCATTTGATAAATTAATATGGGGCTTTTGATCCTTAAGAAGTGATCTATGTGTGGGCATGATCAATTTCAAGAGTTGAAATTGAAATTCAAGTGTCAGAAACTCTAGGTTTTGGCTAGAAAACCTAACTTAATCAAAGTATATTTTGATTGAGTTTTGCTAAGGTCAATGAAGGGAATGAAGAGTCAAGGGCATCACTCTTTAGAAGGGATCCTAATTTGGGTATTTAAAACTTCAAAGGATTTGAAGACAAATTCAAGAGAGCATGAAAACAATGTAAGTGTTTTACAAGTTTTAAATTTATCCATTTTTGCTCAATGCCTAGATCCTTATCATACAACCTTACATTTGATGTTTTGGGAACACTTTGCATGCTAAAAATTTTTATATATACACATCTGACTTAGGCTCAAACTTTCAAAGGTTATCTTTAGTGTTAAAGATATAGAAATTCTACCCAAAGACGCTAAAGTACTTAATCTTTGGCTTCCTTTGATATATAAGCTCATAAGGTATTTTCCCAAGAAACTTTCTAATTAACACCCTAGTAGAAATATAGTAAGTCGTATTAATCATTTCAGCCCAAAAATATTATAGTAACTCGTACTCACTAAGCATAATTTTATCCATTTCTTGTAAGGTCTTATTCTTTTTCTTGGCTACCCTATTTTGTTGTTGTGTCCTAGGTGCAGAGAAATTATAAGTAAGCATATTTTCATCATAAAATACCTCAAACTCTCAGTTAACAAGCTCATCTCCTTGATCACTTTTTATTTTGATAATTCTATACCCAAGTTTATTTAGAACTCTCCTAGAAAATCTCTTAAAGGTTTGAAATATATCACTCTTGTTCTCCAGAAAGAATATCCTAGTAAATTTTGAGTAGTCATCCTTTATAACGTATACATAAAAATTTTCACCTAATGATGCAATTTGATTTGGTTCAAACAAATCCATATGAATAAGTTCTAGGAGTTTTGATGTTAACACAGCATTCTCAGACTTAACTGAGCTTTTCACATGTTTACCCATTGGACATGATCTCTATATCTTACTCTTGATAAACTTGACATTAGGGAGGTCATTTAATATATCGTGTCACGTTAATTTTTTAATGAGGTCTATACTACAATGACCTAATCTTTGATGCCCCAATTAAGAATCATCATATAACACTTGCAAGCATATGGCATTCATAACATTAATTCTACCAAACTCAATTACATACACATCATCTATTCTAGGAGCATACAAGATTTTCTTATTATTAGCATCAATAACATCACATGTATGTTTAAGAAACACAATATTAAATCCATTATAACACAATTGAGATATGCTTAACAAGTTATATTTCAACCCTTTAACATAAAGTATATCATTAATCTTAACATTTTTTTACCTTAATTAGACCAATGCCAAGTACCTTTCCACGATTATTGTCACCAAAAATCACATACTTTCTTTTGTTCTTTGTTAGATACAAAAAATGCTTTTTGCCTACCATTATGTACACTGAGTATCCCCTATCCCCAAACCATTTTTTATTATACTTGATGCTCTTCATATGTGATAACTACAAAACACAAACGATTCATTTTAGTACCCATTTAATTTTGTGTCCATAAAAGTTAGCCTTAAGTTTGAAACCTATACTATTTTAGTAACTTTATTTGGTTATACAATTAAACCTTTTGGAACCCAAATGAATTTTGGACTTTTGTAGGTGTTTTTTTAACAGTATAATCATTGTTATAATGTCCTCTTCTAGAGCAATAATGGCATATAACAAAAGAACTTACTTGTTTCAAGGATTTTAGAAAATATTTAAAGTAAATCTTTTGTTTAGTTTCTAGCCTATAATTTATTCTAGTCTTATCAAAACTAATATTTGATTACAAAGCAATCTATTTAATGATTTTTTACCTAAAGTGAACTTTGTTAATAGTAATCTTTTAAGATCATTTACCTACTTAATAAATTTCTTATTCTCATTTTTTAATGCATTCAATTCATGAGCACATTTATATGAAATTTTCTTTTCTAATTCACTTATTTTCACTTTTAACTCATTATTTTCTTTTATTAAAGCTGAGCTTTTCTTTTTAACATCTTTATATTTCATGCTTAACTTTTCAAAATTAGATTTTAAGTCTTCATATAAGTCTACTAGTTCATTATGCATGACATCATCGTACTAGTTCATTATACATGAGATCATCTTCACTACTAGAACATTAATCATTATAGGAAGAAGAGTGTACCTCATCAACATGTTTACCTATAAGGCAAAAGTTGACTTGTTCATATTTTTAAGAAAATGTGCTCTCTTCACTTGATGAGTCATCTCATGTCACCTTTATAGCCTTTTTCTTCTTACTGTCCTTCTTAAACTTCTTTGTAGGATATTTTGGATATGTGTGTTAGGTTTCTTGCATTCATAGCACATAATCTCTTTTTACCTATCTTTTTCTTTTTCTTTTTCTTTTTCTTTTTCTTTTTCTTTGCTTTTCTTGTATTTTTTTAGTCTTGTTTGTTCACTAGAAGTCTCTCCTCTTCCAGTTTCTTCTCTTTGATTTGTCCTTGTTAAATAGCTTCTTCATTCTCTTTTCTATCAACAAAAATTCATCTTCATTGATTTCTATATCTTCACTATCTTTATCTTCTTCTATCTTTTAAGCTTTTCGATGCCATATTCTTTCTACCTCTTTCTCTATCATAGTCTTCATTTTTATTTGTCTCTAGTTTATATGTCATCAATGACTAGAATAACTCTTTGAGTGGCAGAGTTCTCAGTTCTTTTACCTTATAGATGGCATTACCTTGGCTTCCTACGACCTCGAAAAGCTTCTCAAAATCTTGGTCACTTTACCTGCATATGAATAAGTCTTGCCAAGAGCTTTCAAATCATTAATTATATCAATAAATCTTGTTAACATGTCCTTTGATAAGCCAAATATTATTGGGATAATTGATTGAATTATAAATGAATTTTAAATTAAACTGGATTATTTTTGGGTTTAATTATAATAATCCTATACTAATTATAGATTTCGTATTTTAGATAGAAACAGTATTGGATTGGACTAAAATTGGATTGGACTTCAATAAGATTTTCTAACGAGACTTAAATTTGTAATCTAATTAATCTAGGATTGGCTTAGAGTTCCAAAAAATTATATAACCACCTCTTTTTCATATTTGGGTGATCTTTTGCTGAATTTAGAGATGTATAGCATTGAAGATTTGCAACTCAGCTCAAATCAAGCATTCAAGCATTTAGAGTTTTTCTTTTCCTTCTCTTTATCATTATTTTTAATTTAAACTTTTATTTATTAATTTAGTTTTTATCATGTTTAAGAGTAGCTAATTTTTTTGTTAGGGTTTAAGGTTGTACCTATCTAGGATTACTTTATGTTATTTTGAATAAATAATTAATTGATTTAATTTTTCCTATCTTGATATTTTGATTTGTTTCCATTAAGTTAATTCTTTATCTTATGCTTGATCACTATAAAGATAATTTTAGGATTTATATGAAGTATTGATAAGAGAAATATAAATAGTGCACTAAGAAAACAAATATAAATAATTAAATAAAATGATATATGTAGTTATTTGTGATGTTCCTAGGTTAATCCTGGTATTAATGGGCTTAATTAATAATTGAAAAGTCGATAAGTAATCATTATTGATTAAGTAATATGTTAATATTTAAACGAAAAATTAGTTCGATAAATTGGTTAAGTCATTGAAAACTATATTGTTCTTGATTTCATAATTATAATTTGTAGTAGGTGAACCCCAAAGCCTTAACTATTGTATGTATTGGATTTATTTTAATTACTAGATTTGCTTTTAATTTTAATAATTTAGGGTAATTTTCTTAGCGATTACTTTTGTCTTATAATTTAATTCCTTAGAGTATAATTAATTAGTTATTCCCTTAGGTTTGATATCGTAGAATATTTTCCTTGGTTTTCTTACTATGATCGGCTCTATACACTTTAAAAAAATCCTAATCAAGTTTTTGGTGCCGTTGTTGGGGAATGACGTCTAATTGTTTATTAAGTCATTGAATTAGTCTAGTTTTTAGTTTATTTTTATTTTTTATTGTTTATTTTGCAATAGTTTATGCATTTGAAGAGATCCAAAAGTCCAAGCAACATTGATTTATTGCCTTTTAATCCAAAAATTGAGAGAACGTGTAGAGAGAATAAAACCAAGAAACAATCAGAGATGGAACATAATAAAATTGCACCAGTAAACCCATCAGTGCAGATAAGTCTGAAGGACTATTAATAATCAATTATTAGAGCCTCACCATCTTACATTCAACTCAATGATGTCGCATGAAATTATGAATTGAAGGTGTTACACTTTAACATGCTACCTTTATTCTGATGGCTACTAAGGATCCATTGACTTTCATCAGAGAATTCTACAGCACTATCCAAACATTCCCATTAATGGAATGGAAGAAGATGATTTACACTTGCAATGTTTTTCATACACTTTGAAGGATCGAGCTAAGTCATAGTTGATAAACCTCCCTAAAAGATCAATGGATAGTTGGGAAGAAGTTTATAATAAATTCATGATGAAGTTCTACTCACACTAAAAGAAAGTGGAGCTTAAGAATAAAATTTATTCTTTTCAACAAATGAAGGGAGTGCTTTTCCATAAAACTTAGGATCATTTCAAGATGTTACTTATATAATGTCTACATCACTAGTTTTCAATGCCATTATAGGTATAATTCTTTTTTTATGGACTAACGGCTACGTGTGCCAAACTTTGTTTCATATAGCTACAGGTGGATACATGGGTGATAAAATGGCTAAGGAAGTTCAAGATATCTAAGAAATATTGGTTGTCAACTCACAATAAAAGTTGTTTGAAGAAGAAGAGTGAGAGTTCATGAAGTTTTAGCCCAGATAGACATAGTCATATAGGTTATCAATCTTTCAATGCAAATGAAGCTGCTATTGAATAACAATAACTAAATAGAGAGCAATATGTTAATTGTGGAATGTTCAAGCATAATACTCATTAATGCCAAATGTATGACACCCTAACACTAATATATAATAAGATGAGCTACATAGGAGCTTATAGACCTAGACCATCCAAAAATGAGTCATATTCTAATACATATAACCCAAGGTAGAGGAATCATCCAAACTTCTTATAGAAGAACTGTGAAACCCATCCTTTAGCATTATGGGTATAATAGTAAATCCCCCAAGAATTTTTGTGCATGTCATCATGTTTAGATTATGCACGAGAGGGTATAAAACTTAAAGAATGTGTTTGGAGTAAGATTATGATGTTGGATGTGAACTTATGAGAAAGAACTGGATTTTTGATCATAAAATCATCTCCAATAGAAGAAAAGTTCATATTATTTATGTAGATCTTGGAGAGAGCTTTCCATTGATATATTATGGGTTCTATGACTATATCCGAGTCAAAAATTATGACCATTGGAAGTAGCAGTCCTCAGAGGGAGGACTAGAGACAAGGTATCGATAGCTTTGAGAAAAGGTATCTATATGTTTACTGCTTAGGACTAAAGGTATCAATACCTTTGATGAAGGATATCGACACCTTGAAAGTATGATGAACAGTAAACTGTGCCAGATGTATCGATACGTTGGAGGTATAAAGCCAAAGGTATTGATACGTTGGAGGCTTGTAAATAGTAAATAGCCAAACGTATCGATACGTTGGAGGCAAGAATGCAAAAGGTATCGATACGTTTTGAAAGGTATCGATACCTTTGGTCAATTTCACAGCCTATTTATGCAGGGTAGGGGGATCGTCTTTTCCATTTCAAATTTTTGATTTCTCTCTCTTTATTTATGACAGAACCATTCTTTCTCTCAACTCTCAAAACTGATCTCAGCCATTCCTTCACCAAACTCCGCCATTTCAGTTCCTATGAACTGATAATCAACACCAGAACTCAGAAACTTGCTCTGATCGGAGTTCTACTCGAGGGTTCGTGAGGAATCACGAAGAAATGGTGATAATAAACAGTAGTCGAGCAAGAGAATCGAGCAAAGAGGGACTCAGAACACTTCTACCATCTTGGGTAAGTTTATCCCTAAGCTCGTTACTCTATTTTAAGCCTTCATTATGCATAAATCAAAAGAATAGGTTTTAGGGTTACTGTTTATGAAACCCTAAAAATTGAGGGTTTTCTAATTTGTCATTGGTATCAATAGATTAGAGGGCTTTAGTAACTAATAGTGTTGAAATTGATAAGAAAGACAAGTTAAAAGAGTGGGGTTGTGAAGATATTTAGAGAGAGAAAGGGTAGAGAGAGAGGAGTGCGAGAGTTATACAAGCATGCATTGAATCATATACGTATATTTAGACAGATCATAAATCTGTGTTTGTATGTGTATCCAAGAGCGACAATCGAGACGAGAGGATCTCCACCGTGAGGAGGATACCGAGAGGGTGGTTTCCCATCCCAGGACTGTGAGTGAACACATTCCTTTCCCTTCGTCTCTATTATTATTATTTTTGAATGAATATAATGCTAGAGATGATAGCATGTGAATATATATATATATATATATAAATGTATGTATATGGATACATAACTGAAATGAGGAGGCGTTGAATGTATGTTGTTGGTGGCTGGGATGGCCCCTTGTTTGTGATAGAGATAGGTTTGTTTTGAAATCTAGATTGCGATGAATGTGAGGCCGGAGGCCTATTGTGTTTATGCTTGATGATATTGTGATTTTGAGACCGGAGCCCATTTATATCTATATATGTGAATGTGGTATAGTTGAGTGAAATGGCTGAGGCACCATACTTGTTTTATGTTTTGGCCTTGTGAGCCACTGATGACCATTGGCCTTATATGCCACCTGATACTCGATTTGCCCTGATGGGCCATTGTGGTTGATTTATGATTTAGTGTGCCATGTTATTAATTATATATATGGGTAAGGATTGACCATACAGCTTATATGGAGTGGGTAGAATCCAATAGACCTAGGGGTGAGGATTGGCTATACAGCTCATATGGAGTGGGTGAAATCCAGTAGACCCCAGAATATGGATTGATCATACAGTCTAAAAGGGATGGGTGGAATCCACATGTCCAGGCTAAAGCATACTAGCCTTATACTGTATCCCAATTAGGATTGTGGATCAGCCATATAGCTCATGAGGGAGTGAATAAGATCTTATAGACCGAGGGATATTATACATGGACGCACATCCCAACCAGGGTTGCGGATTAGCCATACAGCTCTGAGGGAGTGGATGGGATCCTATAGACCGAGGGGATATACAGATTTTATATTACATTAGTTTTTTGGACATGTGTATAATACCATATTTTACTATGCTTAATTTACATGATTACGATGGTTTTCTATAACCAGTGTTTGGCCTCTGATTTCTGTTGTGTTATTTGTCTACTCACTGAGTATTTTCCCAAATACTCACCCCTTACTTTCCATTTCAGGTTAATATAGTCGGACGCGACATGGCATAGCTAAAGTGAGACTTCATTACAGTTTTTGTTGGTGGCTGGAGGTCTGAAACATGCATCACAGAAAATTCTCTCTCTAGAAACCGAGTCCTAGAGTCATGCTTTC
>JAVXUL010161304.1:0-13362 GCA_035590515.1 Trichilia minutiflora | reverse complement strand
GATTATATTACGCTTCAAGCTGGGCCGGGACCTCTTCTTTCTCTTTTTGAAGTGCTTCCAGGGACTTGATTTTCTCCCTTAGCTCATTCTCCAGTACCTCACGCTCCTCTGACACCCGGTTTAAGTCATCGATAGACTCTGCATATGAATTTTTCAACTGGGCCTCCTCAGATTTAACTGATCGAAAGAGGTCGGTCAGTTGTTTGTATTTTCTTGTGAGGCTCCGTCTCTTCCCTTCAGTCGATCGTTATCAATTGATAAGACCTGGCCCAAGGCCTCAACAGACGAAAGTTTTTCAGTCAGGATTTTCTTTTCTTTTGTTCACTGGGAGCTCTCAGCCTCCAGAGCAGAAACCTTTACTTTTAGGTTTGCTTCTTTCCTGGTTGACTCCTGCCATAGTTTGATCAGTTATTTTTGGGCCCTTTTCTCTAACTGTCTGATTGATAACGAGGCTTTTTCACTGACCTTTATTGTTTGTTAGAGTTCCTTCATAAACAAGTTCAGCAAGTAAGCGTTCTACATAAGAAAAAACGGATAAGTCAGATATATATCAACCATAGTAAAAGTTTGAAGTGATAATTCGTGAGGTATAACGACTTATCCTATGCACATGTATGCTCATGCATTCGAGAGCATTGGTAGCAGAGATGCTCCCTATTATATCTGCCTTCTCAGGAGGAATGACTTACCAGGCCCCATTTACTAAATTGAGAAAGTATCCAAAATTCTCCTTCCTCTTATCAGGGAGGTCCTCCCACTGAAGTCTGTTTTCGCCCGAGTCACTATCGTTCGAGGAGAGCAAGATGGGGGCATCTCCTTTCATCGAGTCTTTAACCTAATTGAAATCCTCCCCCCGGCTTGATTGGCTTCCTTCGACCTATCCAAAAATCTTTTTTTCCTTCCTGGGCTCTTCGGTCTTCTCTTATAAAGGTCTTTTGCCTTTATCTTTAGGAAGAGGAGGATCTCTCTCTTGAGGGCGTACTCCCCCTTCGGGCGTGTTTTTCTCAATCAGGATTCCTTTTTCTTTAGGACGGTCAGAGGGCTTTCTTTGGGCACCCAGAACCTCAGATGCTCTGGATTCTATCCAAGATAACAGCCTTTGCAGGATGTCCCTCACTTTCTTCTTCCTCCCATCTAGGGACCCTTCAGTCCCCGCAGCTGTAGATGGTCGATAATTTCTGATCAAAATTCACAAAAAGTCGCGTTCAAGATTAAGACAAGGAAGATTTACCTTTATTCATATCTGCTTGGACCTTTGAGAGCTCATTTTGAGTGGCGGACGGGTAAGTCAACCGCGATTTGGTTAGATTCTCCCTGTTCAGGAGATACCTAATTTTGTGGTAGGAAGGCCCAACAAAACGTTTGCTACATTGACCAGAAGGTCAGGCTGGTCCTTCCCTACTTTTGCACAAAAAATTTAATTAACAAACAGCATTACCAGAGACGATTTCTTTCTCAGGAAAGGAACGTTACCTATATCCCAGAAGGCTGAAGAAAGGAGACAAAAATATTGTCAGTTGTCTCCCAACTGATGAGGAATTAGCGATCCTTCCAGTTCTTGTTCGATGAAGGGTTCCCTTTAATTTTCAATTGAAATCCTAAGCGAATCTGGAGGTAATACCATTCAGGGTACTGACTCGTGTTCTTTATGAGCAGGTACATATGCAGCACTTCATCTGGGGTGGGAATTGGTTGTCCCGCCCTCGTTTTTAAGACGAAGAGTCCAGTCAGAATTCTCCAACTGTTCAGGGTGAGCTGATATGGAGGCACCCCGAACACCTCAAATATTTTGGTAAAGTAGGGCTGCAAGGGGAGACGAGTGCCCAACAGCAGGTGTTCTTCATTTAGGACTATCTCCCCAGGGGTTAGAGCACTCGGGATTTCCTCTGGTCGGGGGATCCTGAGTCATATGCTGTCCGTAATCTGAAAAAGTTGCTTATATGCCCGAAGGTCCATAACATTTACAGTAGAAAGAAACCAATCTGCCTTGTTAAGCCCCCTGCTCCAGACCCACCCAGAACGTTTTCACGATAGCTGCCCTCTTTCTAATCAATGATCAGGTCCCTGCATAATTTCATTCCTGTTCAGACGACGTTTGACAAATGCTAAATTTATCCAGAGTTTTTCTGACCTACAACAAAAACACAAGAAAACTAGCAGGAGCAGTGAAGGCACAAAGAAAATAACAAGGAAAAGCTCTGATGGTAGAAAAACGTGAGAAATTTGAAGAATGAGTGTGAAAGTGACAGGAGAAAAGAGGGTATTTATAGGAGAAGAGGAATAATCCCAGCCGTTGATCTAAACGAACAAGGAATCGTCACGTGTCCAAGATTATAAATGCCCCCACAAGGATCGAGGAACCGTCAAATTATCTCAACAGTGCTTTAACACGTGGCGCATCCCCAGTCAAGCATTCAAAAATCGTTCAGTATCCGAGGAGCCGCTTTCTCACGGACAGTTGTTCACAGGTATGACGTGACTTTTGACAGGGGCAATTAATGAAGATAGAATAGAGACCCAGGCAGGACACATCATCAACAGTGTAACGACTCTGTTAGAAAAGAGAGAAGAGATCTCATGGACCGTAAAGCTTCTGCAACACGATAATCGTCTCAGGGACCATAAAGTTTCCGTGCCACATCAACGGCCTCAGTGGTTAACCACTCCTACAATCAATTGGACTTACCTGAGTTGGTATTTTTTCTCTAGGACGGATCATCTCAGGCATAATTTTTTGGCGTAAGCCTTACTGGTCTCACATTAGAAATTGGGGGACTGTATGTTTGTGAAAAAATATAGAGGTGACACATGGATGCCCTGTCAGCAAGACACATGCAGGTGGTCAAGGGTAATCCTACACAACTCCTTCTTAGATATACCTCGCCCCAAGTATCTCCCTGCTCAAGGAATACATGGCTCCGGATAAATTTTGCCTTAAGAATCCCTCTTCTCAGGGATTTCATGGCCCCAGTGAGTTTCGTCTCAGGTAATCAACATCCCAAGAGAATTAATGGTACCTCAGGATTCTCATCGTCTCAGGTGTCACGAAGACTGAAGCTCCTTGATCTCAGAGCTCCATATCATTTCATATGTGTTTGATTCCTGATTTACGAGAAACTCTCAGAGTCTCGGATATTTTTCTAAACATCAAGCCCCTTAAAATGTCGAGGCCTCCCACGTCAATGAAGGTTTAGAGTAAGACGTGTAATCCCGAGACCTATTATGTATAACCCTAAAACTTTCTATGTCAACAAAGGTCTTAGGTAAGATATGAGACTCCAAGACCTCTCACATTAATAAAGGTTTTGAGTAAGACTTGTAACTTTCAGGCCTCTTACGTTAATAAAGGTTTTAGGTATGATGTGAGGTCTTAAGACCTTTTAACACTGACAAAGATTTTGAGTATGACATAATAAAGGTCTTGACTATGTAGTAGAATCATGGAATTATGTCACAGCAATTAGAATCACGGGATTACATCACAGCAATAATTCCAACCAAAAGAAAAGTTTAAACCTCACGAATCATTCTAAAAATCGTCTATCCAACAATTATATCTCATAATAAGAGCACATAATCTCACTATCTTCAAAAAAAACTACAAACACCATAAATAAGATTGTGATTAAACTCAAGAATAATAAAACATATAAAAAAATTAGGTACACAAATTATTCTAATATTATTCTGTCAATTGAACTGTTATCATTTTTTTTCAAAAAATTTTAATTTTTTAATATCAAAAGATTTTTTGGTGGATAATCGATTTTTTTCTTATCATTTTCTCTAATTTTAAGCAGTAACAAATTTAGCAAGTAAAAAAATATATTATAGTGCACAAAGTTGAAAAGAATTGTTTTTTTGCATAAATAACTTCAATCATTTATTTATTTGAAACTTTGACATTTACTATGGAACCAACATAGTTATTGTGCAGTGCATATTATTATAAATTATTAAATGTCAATTGTGCTTTTTCAATACCAAATATTTGAAAGACGTGTAAATTTATAGTAAGAGTTCTTGTCAAAAGGATCTCAGTGAATTAGGTCACTTGTGGACAAGGTTAGTTAGGCATAAATATATTTATAATATATCCTTTGTTTCGTATAGGTTTTTTCCTTTGTATATTATATAAAAAGTTTGTCAAATAAATAATTGTCAGATGAGCCGGGAAGGGGAAGGGGAAGGGGAAGGACAGTAATTTCAATTTATTAAAGAAAAATAGATAGATTTTAACAACCAACCATTGTCTTCCATCCAAATTAATTTAATCTTTTATTTTGCAAATGACAACTCAAATAAAAATAATACTGTACATTTAAAATAAAAATATTGAGAGGGAGAGATTAATTAGTAATAATTAATAAAACAAATCTCTTTTTTATTGTATCAAAATGAAACAACTCAAATCAATACGAGGATTACAACCAGCTGAGTTATTTAATTAAAATAATTAGGTAGATCGAGTGACCAATTACAGATAATAATTGTGAGCCGATGATAATCTCCTTCATCCAATCAACATTTTCAATTAATATTTTATTATAAATTAGGATGAATGTATTATGTATGAAAAATATTTAGTTGCATCATGGAATGAATCATGTCAACAGTATTGATATGGAGCATCAAATCAATTCTAGCGTTTCAAAAAAGAATATTCTATTAAAGAATATCTGTTGATGGATGAAAGGATTTTATCTGTCATCTTCTTCTCCAGGAATTAGGTTCATCAGATAATTCAACAAATACAAGACTTTAAAAAGTAATTACAACCAATTGCAAGGGACGAAGACGATGGATAAGAAATTAAAAAGTATATTTTCCCAATTAGAAAGAGATGGAAGAGACCCTAGATGCAATGCATGAATGCAAAGATTATTATTAGCCGCACTGCATAATTAATATCATAAATATTAATAATATGATACCGTAAGAAAATAATATACTATTAAAAGATATAATTATTTTTTTATATATATATAAGAGAAACTCAGTTACCATCGAGGTGACTAATCGAATATGATATTAACGTATTTTTTAAAAATGGGACCTTATAAATTATTCGATAATTGTCCTTAATTAAAGAATTTATACATAAGAATTATAGGATAAAATTCTTAATATGATCTTTTGACATTGTAAAAATCAAAACCACCCTATCACCCTCAAACGGGTTATAATTAATTATATCATTACATATGTATTTTGCATTATGGTTAGAAAATGCTTCTATAGGACTTTAATATTAATTTGACTTAACAAATGGTATCTAGTATAATAATGATAAAGACAATTTTCTTATTTTTATTTTATTTGAAATAATACTGAGATGGTTATGATAAGGAAAATTTTTACATTATCTTTGAAATGAGGTCTCCTATTACAGTTTAACTCTTGAATTATTCATATTCAATCAGTATAATCTCTAGTTGAATATCAAATTTAAAAGTTAACCCCAAAACATTTTATTTTAAGACGAAAGTTAGATTTAATGGTTGATCTCTAAATATCAATAATGATCCATGAACTACTTAATAATTTTCATAATAATTATTAACTCACCTCGTAATAATATCTCATAACAATTTCAATTGAAATTTTTATAAAAAGAGACAATTATAAGATAAAAGGTAATAGAATTTTTTACTACTAAATTGCTATTAATTTAATATCTCATTTTTTTTTCTATTAAAAATAAAATCTTATTTTTAAGTTAAATTTTGGAGGATTTTCACCCTATTTGTTTTGCTGTAATCGCAAATTCGTATTAAGTTGATTCAGAAGTTTGAAGGTTGGACACAAAAAATTTTAGCTTTACAAATTTAGATATCAACAAATTTTAATTTTAATTTTTTTATTATTTCGGCTGTTCAGCTAATACGTTGATATATATATATACAAAATATTTTACAAGATATAAATATTTTATGCATATTGAAAGGTAAATTTAAATAATTTACCTTTTAATTTTTCAACGGCACAAAAAAATGTTTTTAACTAAGAAATCACTGACTCCTGGTAAGATAAAAGATAATCTTTTTTATTTTGATTTTTTTTATTAAAATGTAAATTTAAAATAACAAAATATCAACCAACGTTTTTTTTTTCAAATTTACATTTTACAAATTATGAATATTAGTATATATATATAAAATATTTATAATAATATGATAAAACAACCGGTTGTTATGTGTAAATTATATTTTAAAAAATATTGTAATGTTTTTAAAGAGTTAGTTATCACTTATTTTTCTTAAAATTTGACAATATTTTACTTAAATAGCAAAATATAAAAGTAGATATTTATCCTCTTCTTTCTTAAAATTACAATTTATAATTATCTTTATACCATTATATATAATAACAAAATTAAATATAATTAATTATTATTATTATTATTGTTATTAAATAAATTATTTTTTTCTTCAATTTTTTATTTTATTTTATTATTACTATATTTAATTATTAGACAATAAACCTGATTTGGTAAAGATTACAAGAACTATTCTATGTGAATTTTTTTAAATATTTAATTTTAATTATTTTACTAAAATAGTAAATATATATTTTAATGATATAAAATAAATAAATAATTCTATTTAATTTTATTATTGTATACGAAGATATAAAGTTAATTATAAATAATATTTAAAAAAAGATAAATAATTATTTTTGTAGTTTCATCATTTGAATGACATGTTTTTAAATTTTAAGAAAGTTAAGTGATAGTTTCTTTTATTACTTATTATTTTAAATTTACATTTAAAATAATTAAGGATAATTATTAATTATGATGCACAAAGAAGATAATACAAACTTTTTATTTTGTTTTGTATATAAGGAATATCAACTCGTTCAATAGAGTATAATATTAGTATCAATCATAATAGTAAAATATATTTAAATATTATTTAATATTATAATATAAAAATTAATTAAAATTTTTTGACTGTTTTAAAATTTTATAAAAAATATATTTTTTAAAATCAAATATAAAATAAATATAAAATAATTATTTAATATCTCTTTAATCATCAAACTATAACTTTTGAGGACGAGCCAATACAAACCGTCCAGTAAACTATCATTAAATTAATTAAAAATGATGTTGTCACTTGTCATGGTCGTGGAGTTAAATTCTTCACGACCACTTGAACTTGATAGGTGCAGTTAAATTCTTCTGAAATTGGCACACAAATTAAAAAATAAAATAAAATAATTGAAAATACAAAACAGTAAACTTTATAAATGAAAGTTGGTGACGCATGCAATTGCAGCTGCAATGAAATTCCAAGGGAAGAAAAATATTATATTCTAGGAATATATCATGTAGTTTAGATGCTGGCTTTTTATTGCTCCATATATATATATATATAAATTATTATTATTATTATATATCTTGTATTTTTATGAGTATAAAAAATAAATTATGTAACAATAATATGACAATATATATTAATTGCTAAGTTAATTTTGTGTATAAGAATTTTTATAAAAATCTATTTTTTTATTATTTTCTACAAAAGAGAAAGATAGGTAATTTTTTTGAAACTATACAATATTTTACATTAATTATTAGCTAGCTTTTAGACATATAATTAAAAAAATACCATCTTTTAATTTTATATAATTTATAAATAGATAGAATATAAAACATGTATTATATATTATTATAAAAATCTAATTAGAATACAATACTAATTTAAACTTACCTAACTTTTTAAAAATATTTTAATATGCATAAAATTTTTTATTTATATAAGATCAAATTTTATTTATTTATTTATTATATTTATTTACTTATTAAGTATCAATTACACCTATAAATTTACTCGATAAAAGTTTAAATTATTACCGAATCCGAATTCATTCAATATTTATTGCTGTATTAAAAAAATTTAATCTTTTATATATATATATATATATAAAATGATATATTGTTTCCCTTGCATGCATATCTAAAAGTTATTACCTCCAAATATAATTAATTATCTTGAAAATATTAATTTGATTCATAATGTTGTTAAAAGGGATCGACCAACCCGAAAGCGTAATGGTCTATGCCAATGCCATTACTACATAGGAAACAATCAACTATATATAAAGGATAAGATACCATGACTCATTAATTAATTAATTTACATAATCTACACCTCAAATACTTTATAGAGTGAGAGAGAATTGCAACTCCTAAATTAATATCCATGTCCATGTCCATTAAGAAAGCCGATCCCATCCCATCCTTTGCATCAACTCCTAAAAGCTTAATTAGGTTAGCTTTTGTCTTGCAAATGAAATGAAATAAAATAAAACTTTTCATTAATTAATTAGTTTGCTTAAGATGTATATACCAAAAGACTATATATAGAAAGCTTGTAGCTTGTTCGATCACGTAGGTAATTAGGTTGAGGATTAGAATATTTGGCTATTATAAGAATTCTAGATCCAACAGACCAAATTTTTAAATATCAATCTGGGTATTTATTTATTTGTCTTTGTTGAATGACATTACATGTATAAATCCAAATTATCTAAGCCACCGTAAGGTATAGTGTGGATTTGTTATATAAAAGAGATTTGAAATATGATTCTCTCTCAAATTAAAAATTTTTAAAACATATTTTAAAGTGATATTTGAATTTTAAATTCTTTGTTATAGGTTAAAATTTAATTTTTATCACAATAAAGGTAATCGATTTGAAACATTAATTTTTTTAATAATATTAAATACAAATTTTTTTATAAAAATTATTTTCTATAAATTAATTTGCTAATTAATATAAAATAGCGATCATGGCCTTTCCATGACACTGTCCAAGGATAATAGAGGGTCTGGATACCCGATGATAAAATCCTGCGATAAAATTTCGTAGTGATTAACTGACGGTCGGAGTTTTTCGATATAAAAAAAAATAATAATATAAAATAATGTATTATTAAATTTGTATAAGCAGTTTATATATTTATTATTATTTAAAAATTTAAAATTTTTAATAATTATACTTTTATCAAAAAGATCCTTAATTTCTTTCTTTTTCATGTTTTTTTGTTATAACTGCACAAGGCTTTCATCCCTGTTTTGTATCTATCTCTTTCCATGCCTCAAATGATTAAGTCCCAATTCTTCAACACTCGTGGCTTTATTGCAAATTTGCAATGTCATAAAATCTTTGGAGAGAGGACAAAAGATTTGTGGCCAGTCAATACAAGAGGAGAATTAATTTATATAATTATAATATTAAAAAATATTTTTTAATAAATAATTATATTATTTATTCTAAAATAGAACACTAATATTATAACATATAAATTGACCTGCTTTTATAAGAGGGTCAAATTTTATAATTTTTAATGTTATTAATTATATTTTATTTAATAAACATATGTTATTTCATTTAAAATATTATTTTTAAAATAAAAATATTATTTAAAAAATATCTCTAATTAAAAAAAATAGATCAAGAAAGTAGAATCAAACCAACTTTAAATAAAAATAGAAATATTGAGGCAAAACAAAGCACAAACCAACCTCATATTGTGAAGAATTCTAAAAATAATTAGAACCACCTTTGGTATAAATTAAAAAAATAAAATTATAATAAAAATTAAAAAATGGTTACAAAATTTTAGAAAAAATATAAAATACATGATATGAATGAAGGTAGTATATCATGTCCACATATTGACAATATATTAATGTATCAATTATTAACAATATATCATAAAACTTAAAATTTAAAATTTAGATTTAGGTTTACATTGTTTTATTTTAATTTTTATGTTTTATATCTTAAATTTAAAAATATATATTAAGAATTATATTAAATAAAATATTGATGCATGATGTATGATATGATGGCTGAGTCTCCGCAACATTCATTAGATATTTTGAGTTCAATTGGGACGTACAAGGTAATAATTCCAGTGAGAGTCAATTGTATAATTAGAAAGGGTAGTCGCTTATCATAGAAATTTGTATTTTCGTAAAAGGTATCACATCAACAAACACACGTATCATGTTAATAAAAACCAATTAAAAGGTCACCATTCAAGCATTTAAAAAAAAAAAAATGAATGAATCACATGAAAAATGATATTTTATTAATAATATTAAATATTAAATATTTTTATTACAAAAATTTTCCTCTAAAAAATTAATGTGACGGAGAATGGAGATCACTTGAGTCTTGACCTACAAATTTGGATTTAACTAAGGTTTAAATGGGATAGGATCTGATTTATATTTTTAATTAATTATAAATTATAAATATTTTATTTTTTTGAATGATTTAATAATTAAAATTAAAAAAAGAAAAATGTATAATAAAAATTGAACACAACACACACACACACACACACACACACACACACACACACGTAAGTATCTATTTTTTCAAAAAAATTTAATTATAGTTCTCTGGTCTTGTCTTCTCGGTAACCGTTAATCTATTACTTTCACTGCTTTCTCTTTCTCTCAGTCACAGTGTTTGTTTTACATTATGTATGCTTACTCACCGCACACTACCTTATTCATTCACGCGAAAATCGTTCCATTTGCAGAGTTTGTTTGCAAAAAAACTCTTCTCATTCTTCTGTGCTGCTTTCACAGTTCTTCTTGCTTCGTCTTAATCTTCTCTGTCTTTCTGATCGTTCTTGCTTATGGAACTGCAATCTATTTCTTGTTCTAATATTGTCTTTCTTGTTGCTGAATATTATTCCTTTTAATAATGTAATCTTGATTTAACTGGTCTTACTAGTTGTTTTCTGTTTTCTGGTGAATGCCCATCTCTTCCAAACTTGTTTAAACCAAAACTCGAATGATTTCGATTATGGGTTCTCGTTAATCTTGTGGTGTCTATTTTCTGTGTGTTTCTCTAAGAATTTTCTTGAGTTTTCTGCATGCTCATTTCTTCTAAATTGATCTAGACCATCCAGTCTGTGATAATGGGGTTTCGCTAGTTTTGTGATTCTCGTGCTCAAGTTTAAAAACTATCAATCTTGACTGGTACTTCGTCCAATCTTGACCATGTAAAATTATACTATGTAATTTTTATTTATCTTGCATTTGATTGTTGTTAATGTAATTTTTGGCGGGATTTATTTGATGAACTGACATATTCTCTTGCTTGAGTGAAAACCGTTGGTGATGGATCTTTATTTTGCAGAAGTCAACCGTTAATTGAATTCTGAGCTTATGAGGAGAATCTTTGCATTTCGTTAACTTTTTCCAAGTTCAATATGGATTTTGCTCGCTAATATCTTTGAATTTTTTACTTATATATGGAGTCAAAGTAGTTTGATTGGTTACTAACTGATTCTTTTGTTCTTTATAGCAATATACCACTGCTATTCTTCATAGATTTCTTGAAATGTAAATCTTGTTAATTGAATAATTTACTTATACATATAAATTTGATAAATTCACATATTTCTTTTGAAAAATTATGATGAGCAACAAGTCCTTGTCTTTCTGCCCATAGTTTCTTGTACTCATCTTTGCTTATGCAAGTTTAGTTGCTTGTTTGGCCTCTCGAGTCACTTTAATTTTCATTTGAATCTTGGGTCTTGATTTTCATCTCAATTAGTTGTTTGTTTAAAAGAGGAGAGAAAGCAGACTTAAATTTGGTCTTGTTTGTTAAAACTTTGACGTATCATGGAAGAAACATTTGTTCCCTTCCGTGGTATTAAGAATGATCTCAAGGGAAGACTTTTGTGCTACAAGCAAGATTGGACTGGTGGTTTTCGGGCTGGTTTCAGGTTTGCGGCCCTCTCATTTGATTACGTGTTACTGCATAATGTTATCTTTGATTATCATCATATAATTATGATCTGAATTGCTAGTTCAACTTTGCCTTCTATCTTTGCAAAATATAATTTGATTGCAAATATTTTATATTCTAAAGTTACTTACGTTTTGAAGTTATCATCACTGTTTTCTGGCATTTAGGATCCTAGCTCCGACGACATATATATTCTTTGCTTCTTCTATTCCGGTTATATCTTTTGGGGAGCAGCTTGAAAGAAATACAGGTAAACCAAATTTGTCGCGTATGTCGTCTTGCTATTTGCCCTTCAAATGTTCATTGACTAATACATGCATTTTTTGGTTGTATGCCACAGATGGAGCTTTGACTGCAGTGCAAACTCTTGCATCAACGGCACTTTGTGGCATCATCCACTCAATTGTTGGAGGACAGCCCCTGCTCATACTCGGTGTGGCTGAGCCAACCGTGTTGATGTATACATTTATGTTCAACTTTGTGAAGGATCGGAAAGATTTAGGGGAGAAGCTATTCTTAGCTTGGACAGGATGGTGACAACTCTCTGCATCTATAAATATAGTACACTTGGGTTGATTTTCTGGCGATACTAAAATGTTTTCTGTTCTCTGTCGGGTTCCCAGGGTCTGTATCTGGACCGCTTTGTTGCTTTTCTTGCTGGCCATTTTGGGTGCATGCTCCATTATTAATCGATTTACTCGCGTTGCTGGTGAATTGTTTGGTCTGCTAATTGCAATGCTCTTCATGCAGCAAGCAATACGGGCAAGTATTATTCATGAAATTACTTCATAAAAACAGCTGACCCTTTCTGAGTGTAAGGAGGTTCTGAGTAATCACTGGTTTGCAGAAGTGGTGTTCAAAAAAGACCATATTTTTTCTCTAAAACACCCTTGCTAGAAAAAGTAGTACTCTGTGGAAACTCTATTTTATATTTTCTTCTTTTCAACTTAAGTATTTAATCCTATAGGGAGTTGTTGAGGAGTTTGGCAAGCCACAGAGAGAAAATCCTAATCAGATTTCACTGCAACCTTCTTGGCGTTTTGGGAATGGAATGTTTGCATTGGTTCTTTCCTTTGGCCTTCTTTTTACTGCACTAAGGAGCCGTAAAGCTAGATCCTGGCGTTATGGATCAGGTACTAGGTTACTCTGGCACTTCCAACTTATATGAGTTATAAATTCTGCATTAATCAGTTGATTAATCAAATTCTAGCAATCATGAGATTGCCATTGGGTTTCTTTAAACAATGTGCCTGCATTAATCAGTTGAATAATCAAATTCTAGCAATCATGAGATTGCCATTGGGTTTCTTTAAATAATGTGGGATACCTCTTTCTTCTATTTCCCTGCCTCTTCAGTTGGGAGAAATACTGATGTTCTTCCCAAATATGCTCTGTCAACTGTATATCTTGTTACCTTATCGATTTTTGAATGTGATTTCAAATCTGTAGGTTGGCTACGAGGATTTATAGCAGATTATGGAGTTCCTCTTATGGTGCTTGTATGGACTGCTATATCTTACATACCTGTAAATGATGTTCCAAGAGGGATTCCCAGGCGACTTTTCAGTCCCAATCC
>JAVXUL010161283.1:0-13364 GCA_035590515.1 Trichilia minutiflora | reverse complement strand
AGATCAGATGTTATGTATATGAATTCTCATGTAGTTAGAAGATATGATAGAATGATCACTTTATGTATATTATGATTATATGCGTATGAGTGTACTATTGCATCATATGTATTATGACAACTAGACATTGATCTATGGATCCAGACTTGTCCCTTTACCTGGTCAAGTGTGTAGCCCTGGGTATGGACTATCCTTTTGTCTGGTCAAGTGCGTAGCCTTGGATATGGACCAGAGATGATATATGCATGATATACATATATACATGTGCATGATATTCAAAGACAGATATAATACATGCATTGTATACAGATTCTTATGAGTTAATGGTTACGATGAATGAACATTTTTTGTTTCATTGAATCAACTATGATAATGTATACGCTCTTTATATTTATAATAAATATGTATATCTATGGACGTGTATGAATTATGTGTGTGTGTGCTAATTATTTCAATTAAATTAATTCTTTTTATATCATAACTTCATGTACGTTTTAATCTACTCACTAAGTCTTTTCCAAAACTTACCTCCCCCATCACACCTCAATTTTGTAGATATTTTAGCTGTTTACAAAAAACAGACAAATGGAGTGGGATATTGGGGTACAGTCACTAGGGTTGGGTCTAATCATATATAATCAGTCTGTAAACGGGAGATGTAACCCTATTTTATATTTTCAAAAATTAGTAATTGTGTAAACATATTGATATATGTTTATAAGTTATGTTTGTATGTTTATAAACATTAAGTCTCATTTCTCAGTTTAAATGGCTTGAGTCCATTGTTGTGCATTACATTATTAGTTGGGTAGTTATGTCCCATATACATTTTTATAATTTATATAAAATAGATAATGAAATATATTCATTTCAGTAAGAGGCTTAGGAGATAAGGCCAGCCTTGTTTCCTATCGGTTATAGTCTGGGGATTTGGAGCTATGACAAAGATGGTATTAGAGCATGGTCTAAAGGACAGTGACTGCATTATAGGATACTCATATGCAAGACATGGCCTTTCTAGTATCCTCTCTCCATGGGTTGCCTTCAAATTCCTTATTAGATACATATTTCACTGCCTATAGCTTAATTATTTTTCTTGACTCTGATTTTAGATGGTTATGCCAGTACCAGTAAGAGTAAAGAGAGCCTATATTTAGCATGTTTATTTGAGTTTTATGGGTCCTGCTAAAGAGGATGAATAAAGAGAATAAATCTTCTATAAGGAGGGGTAATTGTAATATCCCGTATCTCGATTTAGTGGTATTTTAGTAAATAAAAATAAGTTATGGATATTTTGATAATTTGAACATAGTTATTATAGCAGTATTAGAATTGGTATTGGTTGGTACCGAATGAAAGCTTGTAACATCTAGATGATCATGTCACAAACGATGTTCGAATTGGATAAGTATTGAGAGAGTTATGATATTTTTCGACTAAATGGACAAAATCGCGGCCTGATTTACAAAGCAACACCCTTGTTATCAATTTATTTTTTGGATGTTTTAAGATCGGTCGGATGGTTATAATGTATAGAGTCCAATGTCGCAAACAACTCTTAATTTGGATAAGTAATGACGAAGTTATGATATTTTTTTAAAAAATCAGGTGAAAAACGATCGAAAAAAATCGATGATACGGATGACTTCACAAGGGCGTTAAAAATCTCGTAAAATGAATTGGGATGAGAAATAAAGGCCTCTATAAAGATGAAGAGTGAAACAGAGGTTGGGACGTGAAACAATATGAGAAATGATCATTTTACACCCAATTAGTCATTTTATTGTAAAATAACAAATTTACCCTTGAGGCTTATATATATATGCCTTTAGTTCTCATTTTCATTTTTGTGCAGGACAAAGGAGGAGAAAGAGGAGAGGAGAGGAGAGAGAAAGTAAAGAAAGAAAATATTTTTAAGTTATAACTTCGTGCACACACGTCAGATTGATACACCGCTTGTGCCATTGGACTCGTGTCTACAAGGAGAACCATATTCTGATAACAGAACATTAGAAAAGTCATTGAAATAGTACCCAAAGTTCATTGTAGCTATAGTGAAATATTAATTTTTTTTTTCCGCAATTCAACCTCCCAAATTGGATGTTTTACCTTGTAAAGGTCAGATAACCTCCTGGTGAGTAGTTCTCACTATAAAACTTATATTTTCCATGGATTTAAGAGAATGATATTGATTGTGTTATGAGTTGATTGATTTTGGTTGTTTAGCTTGAAATTTGTATTGTGATTGGTAACATTGAATTGTTAACAATGTTGTGATATTGAGTGTTTGTATTATGGGGTTCATTAGGCTTAAAATGTAAAAAAGATTAGTTAAGAGTACTTACCACGCCAAGTATTCGATGAAATGTCTAAGTGATGGTAAATGTCGATATATTATGAATTCAATGATTAGAAATGTTGTCATGAATAATATAATGTGTGTTGGGGTGAATGAATTATGAAACTTTCTATGGAGATGTATACAATGGCATAAAATGTAGGTAGACATGGCAATTGCATATTAAGCATTCGATAAAATATCGAAATGATATGTGCATCGATGTAGTAATAACGAATGGCTTGAGATGTTTAGTGGCATAAGTTGTGAGAGCCACGGACCATTATTTGATAGATGTATAAATGAATGTCATGAAAGTTGCTTAGAATTAGTCTAGCTTCCTAGGATCACTAATGGTGCTATCTATGTATAGTTTTGAATTTTACATAAGTTTAAACAATTTAAACACTTAGGACATCAAATATACCTCTAGGGCTTTTCTTGGAACAAGTAATGAGCTTTCCCCTTTGCCTCCAAAGCATGCACACACCAATATGTCTTCAATAATTTCAATGGAACCTTTGAAAACTTAGAAAACTTCCATGGCTTCTATAAGCCATATAATGATTTTCTTTTCTTAGAAAACCAACATACACACATGTTTGCAAGACTAGAAATATAAGAAAACAAGTTTTTCATTTCTATTTTCCATTTCTTCTCTCTTTTCTTTGTTTTTTTTCTTTGAAAAATGAAGAAAACAAAGCTTTTATCAATGGCTTCCTTTCCGCCCGAGAGCTTAACCAAAGAAGAAGAAGAAAGCTAATTAAAATCAATTCCCATCCATCACAAAATGGGTTCCAACGTGTAAGCCACTCAAAGCCATTCTAATTGGTTGATTTTTAATAAATAAAACAAAACAAAAAGAAATATAGATAATCGATTACACATGGAAGCATTTCGTTAAGCTTTTGAAAATTTGTTTTCTTTTCCATTAATCTTTATTAATGGATAATAACAAAAATATTAATTAATATTATATATTAATCAAAAAAATTAATTTGATTAATATATAATATTAATTAATATTTTTGTTATTATCCATTAATAAAGATTAATGGAAAAGAAATTAATAAAAAGAAAAAGAGAGAAATATTAGTGTGTATATACTTATACATATCATATATCACATATATACATATATGTATTTATATATTTACATATCCTTTTTTTAAAATTTTCTTTTTATTTATTTCTTTAATTCAATTAAAGAATTAATCCAAATCATATATTTGAATAATAAATAATTAAGAAAAAAATGACATTTAGCAAAATCATATAATGCTATTTGTCATCCAAGGATTTATTTTAATTAAATAACTATTATTTAATTTATAATAAATAAACACATTTATTTATTTAAATCCTTGATATGTAAATATATTTTCTAAGTTTTCATATATCAATAAATTATATTTATGATATATTAAATCATTGAAATATTTCTCGAATGTACGGGAGCTAGTGCATCATTGTCGAGAAATTTATTCTTTACTTTAAATGTTATACGCCAACCCGTGGGTCCTACACGTAACAGCTGCCACAGATTCTTAATAACAATTTCTTAGGTCAAGAACGCTTACTAAGAACCTTTAAGGTTGAAAATTTCGAAAACATACAATTAAAACACTTCTAGTATCTAGCCACCCAACTCCCAAACTTCTCATTTATCCAAAATCAACACAAACACTTCTAAAACATTTGTCATCAAATCCATGAGAATAAAATCATATATCAATGTATCAAGAGTATCACATTTCATTCTTAACAAATTTTCAAAATCACAAAATAATAAGTTTATTTTATTACAGATGCAATCTCATAAATATCATCAAATACCCTATTCTTAAAAACAAAACAAAACAAAACAAAGAAAACATGAACAGTAGATGATGCTCCTAGTGGACTCGAATGACTGGTGTGAGTCGAGTATAGAGTCAATACCTCAAATTTTCATCTATGATACTATCACCACCCTTTACGCTTCCACTGCACTACTTGCCTGTGAGTGGGAAAAAGAATGAGCATATTAAAGTATACTCAGTGAGGGAATAATAAGAACAAAACAAAACAATAAATGATAATAACAATAATAATAAACGCAATCATAGTTGAGCAATATGTATTCAAAGAGCAACAATGCTAGGAAGGGAAAATTTAAGATATCCTTTCCATTCTAAAATCAAAACTTATCAAACACTGAGAAAAACATTGGGCAAAGCTGACTCTCCAGTAATTACGCTGATCAGGCGCAACACCAAATCATCAATGGGTTTTATATGCAGATAAATATGCTGTTTAAAATTTATATTTTTAAATTTAGGATATAAAACAATGCATGCTTTAGTTAGAAGATTAGCCCACGATTGATGTTAACCGTCGAGTAGTCACGTGGTGATACTTGTGACTGTCTTGTACAAATGTACCGCTCCAGATAATCCACTATCTGGCACACACTCACCTAGGTGGTCTCCTCGAGATCTATCCTCAGGCTACTTTACATTAAATCCCTAGATAGGCTATTATACCTCTCAATCTGGCACACACTCACCTAGGTGGGCACCTCGTGGTCCTCTCCCAAGCCACTTCTTACAACTCACCTAGACGCCCTCATTCTAGGTTCGTCCTAGGCTACCACATCAACACTCACCTAGACGGCCTCTATCTGGGTCCATTCCTAGGCTACCACATCAGTACTCACTTGGGGTTCACATCACAATGAATTCTTCCCCAGACTACCACTCTGTAGTTATAATAATCAAACTGGCCCTCGTGGCCGATATCACCAAAACACAATCATAAAACATAAATCAAAACCTGGCCCTCAGGTCGTCTCATCAATCATCATAAAATCATCATCAAAGCATATCATGTTAAAAATGGCGCAAGAGCCACAAATCATACACAACACTAAAACAGAGTCTACTGGACAAACCACCATATACAAACATAGGCATCAAATAAGTCAAATCCAACATACAAATTGTTTATCATTTCAAAATCATATGAAAACATATTTATATATATACAGTTTCGTATCAACCAGCTTAATGAACCAAATCATTTATAAAACAGTTACAAATCATCATAAACATAAAATACAATTTGTTTTAAAGAAATAAAACAGATAGGACTCTACTCACAAGTTAGGGAGGGTATGCACTCTCTAGAGTTCCTCGCTCAAGTCTTGTTCTTAATCCCTACGATCGACTCCTATAAACATATATATCAAAAATCCCATCAATACACATTTTCAAACTATTAACATGACTCGCATGCATAGAATGTAATTACCCAAAATACTCCAAATCGATTTATACCCAAAATCGAATAAAACTCTCATTTTCCAACTGATTACTAGCCCCTTACTATCAATAACCCACATTCGAATTAAATTAATGCTTTTTGACCCGATTCTATAATTTGTACATATGAACCCCACATCTTTACTAGAATAGTAACTCAGATACTGTTCACATCACCCACATTCTCCGAAATTATATTTCTAGCTTCCTAACGAGTTATTCAAGGTTTCTCCATTCCAACAAATAGCAGAAAACCCAAGTTCATGCATTAAAATTAAAAAATCTAATACAAATGAAAATTGATAAAACATAAAACAAAATATGCAGATAGGTTAAAAATGTTACTATGAACCTCATGGTATGATCAGTTTCCTTCAATTTGGTTTGGAATATCAAAAATCCCAAAATGTGCTCTGAAACCCTAACCTTTTATTCTTGATTTCTACGCTTCTTATGACAAATTGAAACTACCCACATGTTCTAGACGTGGAATGCGACAAAATGGTGGAGAGAAATCAAAGAAAAAAACGAAAAATGAGATATGTGTGTGTAAGGCAGAGGACGAAAGAACGAAGAGGAGGAGAAGAGAAGAAGAAAGAAAAAGAGGAGAAAAAGAGGGGGCTCATCCCTTTTTATACAAGTAGAGGCAAAATGATAATTTTGCCCCTGAAAGTAAGGAAAGAAGCTTCTAGAAGGGGGCAAATCTAACATTTCGTGCGAATCGTTCGAACGAATCAATCAATTTATTCGATCGAAGATGGGTTCATTCGAACGAATGATACCCTTTGTTCAACTGAGGATTTCTCGAGCCTCTGTAAATTATTGCCCAAACATTCGTTTGATCGAGACACACATTTGTTCGATTGACTAATGTTTTGTTCGAATGAATCAATGATTCGTTCGATCGCAAAATATCAAACTTCCTAGAACATCTGATGGCTATAGTTTGATCGAACGAACTAAGCTTTTGTTCAATTGAACCCATTTGTTTGAACGAAGTCCAGCATCCGTTTGATCGAATGCTTCTTATTTTGAGTTTTCTCTTGCAATCAAGTTTCTGTTAAATTCTTGACATCAATTCTCATTCCTTACTCGTTCTAACTCTTTTGAAATCCCAGATTGAGACTCAAAATGCTATCGATCTATACGAAACTCAAGTGTACATTTAAGAAAGGACAAAAATGCCCTTACTCAAAAATAACAAGTCTCACAGATCTATCCTCCTTACAAAAATTTCGTCCTCAAAATTTACTCACATGTATAGGATACAAGAACATGATTAAGTGGATGAATACTCAAAAATCAAAAATCTATATAACTGAATTACCTACTTCTACATCGGTATCAACTTGAGCCTGTTCCTAGTTTATGGCAAACATCCTTGCTTGCCTCTGACTCTGACCTCGAGTCCTTTGAATACCCTGTTGTATCATAGAAACTACCTGCCCTGAATTCCTGGCTAGCTGGAGTCATTGCTTGCATTCTCAACGGTTGCTGCAAGCGACTAGGGTATATACCTGACATAGGGAGGTCAACTATCTCTGTTTTAACTCAATTAGGACAATGTTTTATAACATGGCCTGACTGTCGACAATGATAACACATAGGAGGAGACCAACAGGTGCCGCCATGATATTTCCTACAATTCCTGCACCGTTCTATTGCCTGGTCTTGATTAGAACCTTGCATTAACCTCAGGATTGATGTACCCAATCTAAATGGCTTCGGTTCCTATGGAGAGAAAGATAGATTACTACAGGGACTAAAGGATGAGGGATTACTCGAGGAGCCACTACAACTTTTCTTAGGTTGCGATCCCTCTTAAGATCCCACTTGAACACTAAGATCTTTTCTCTTCTAAAAAACTCCTCGAGATTTTCTTTCTCCCACTAACTTTTTAGCCCTTTATGCCATCTGGATCATTTCTTTATAACCTTGGGTACCCATCAGCACCATCTTTTCTCGGATCTCAAAATTCAGTCCTTCTTCAAACTTAGCACAAAGACTTTCTTCATTAGCAAACTCAGGGATGAACTCAACTAGTTCTCTTAATTGGGTTTCATATTCTGTCACTGTGCTTCCCATCTGCTTTAACCTCAGAAATTCTTGTTTCTTTTGGTTACAGTGAAATGGGATATAGTATTGATCCTTAAATTCTCGAACAAAGTCATCCCAGGATAACAATGACGTCGTTCTAGCCTGCACGTTAGCCCACCAAGCAATCGCACTGTCCTCTAGTAATCGAATAGCCACTTTCAACTTCAACTTATCTTCCAATTCTATATCCTCAATATTCTTTTCTAACTTTTTTAACCACCTACTTGCTTCTATAACATCTACAGAGCTGTTAAATGGCACACTTCCCAGTTGTCTAACTTCTCTAATAAGCTTAGAAAGCTTCAAAATCGATCTAGATGGCTCTGCTACTGTTAGAGATACAGTAGTCCCTGGATACGGGTATGGATATGAGCAAGGGTATGGTATGGGTCCATGCTGACCTTGTGTTTGGGCAAAGTTTTGAGCATTCTAATATACCATATATGCAACCCATGCTTCTGGTGTCATAGGAGGTGGCATTCCCGATCCTAGGAATGGATACTGAGGAGGAGGTTGTATATTAGCCTGCTCAGGTTCAGGTTGAGGCACAGAAGATAACTCATCTTGTTCTTCTTCCTCGAGAACTCTTCCTTCTCGAGGTCTACCCCTTCCTGACCTTGCCCACATTTCATGCTACACAAAGAAACTCAAAATTCAATTTTCATACACACAACTACATACGAATAGGGTGGTGATGCATAATCTATGACTCAACTCACTAAATCCATTAGGAGACTGATCAAAATCATTCAAAAGTCAAGCAAAACAATTTTAAAATATGTTCAGTCATCAAAAAAGTCATTTCAAAAACTTTAGCTCTGATACCACTTAAGTTGTCACGCCCCATCCTGTGAGTCCCGTACGTGACAACTGTCAAAGATTCTTAATAAGCAATTCTTAGGTCAAGAACGTTTACTAAGAACCTGTAAGGCTAAAAATTTTGAAAACATACAATTTAAACACTTCCAATATCTAGCCACCCAACTCCCAAACTTCTCATTTATCCAAAATCAACACAACACTTTTAAAACATTTGTCATCAAATCCATGAGAATAAAATCATGTATCAATGTATCAAGAATATCACATTTCATTCTTACAAATTTTCCAAAATCACAAAATAATAAGTTTATTTTATTACAGATATAATCTCATAAATATCATCAAATACCCTATTCCTGAAAACAAAACAAAACTAAGAAACCATGAACAATAGATGACGCTTCCAGTGGACTCGAATGACAAGTGTGAGTCGAGTATAGAGTCAATACATGAAATTTCCATTTATGATGCTATCACCACCCTCCACGCTTCCATTGCGCTACTTGCCTGTGAGTGGGGAAAAGAGTGAGCATACTAAAGTATACTTGGTGAAAGAATAATAAGAACGAAATAATAAAATAAATGATAATAACAATAATAATAAAAACAATCATAATCTAGCAATATGTATTCAAAAAACAACAATGCTAGGAAGGGCAAATTTAAGATATCTTTTCCATTCTAAAATCAAAACTTATCAAACAATGAGAAAAACATTGGGCAAAGCCGACTCTTCGGTAATTACGCTGATCAGGCGCAATATCGAACCATCAGTGGGTTTTATATACGGGTAAATATGCTGTTTAAAATTTATTTTTTTAAATGCAGGATATAAAACAATGCATGCTTTAGTTAGAAAATTGGCCTACCACTGATGTTAGCCGTTGAGTAGTCATGTGGTGATACTTGTGACTGTCCTCTACAAATGTACAACTCCAGATAATCCACTATCTGGCACACACTCACCTGGGTGGTCTCCTCAAGATCCATCCTCAGGCTACTTTACATCAAATCCACAGATGGGCTATCATACGTCCCAATCTAGCATGCACTTACCTAGGTGGCCACCTTGTGATCCTCTCCCAGGCTACTTCACACCACTCACCTAGACGGCCTCTATCTAGGTTTGTCCTAGGCTACCACATCGGCACTCACCTAGAAAGCCTCTATTTGGGTCCGTGCTAGGCTACCACATCAGCATTCACCTGGGATTCACATCACAATGAATTCTTTCCCAGGCTACCACTCTGTAGCTACAGTAATCAAACTAGCCTTCCTGACAGATAGCACCAAAACACAATCATAAAATATAAATCAAAACCTGGCCCTCAGGCCTTATCATCAATCATCATCAAAGCATATCATGTTAAAAATGGCTCAAGAGCTAGAAATCATACACAACACTAAAACAGAGTCTACTGGACAAACCACCATATACAAACATAAGCATCAAATAAGTCAAATAAAACATACAAATTATTTATCATTTCAAAATCATATGAAAACATATTTACATATATACAGTTTCGTATCAACCAGCTTAATGAACCAAATCATTTATAAAACAATTACAAATCGTCATAAACATAAAATACAATTTGTTTTAAAGAAATAAAACAGAAAAGACTCTACTCACAGGTCAGGGAGGGTATGCACTCTCTAGAGTTCCTCGCTCAAGTCGTGTTCTTGATCCTCACGATCGGCTCCTATAAACATATATATCAAAAATCCCATCTATACAGATTTCTAAACTATTAACACGACTCGCATGCGTAGAATGTAATTATCCAAAATACTCTAAATTAGTTTATACCCAAAATCGGATAAAACTCTCATTTTCCAATCGATTACCAACTCCTTACTATCAATAACCCACATTCGAATTAAACTAATGCTTTTCGATCCAATTCTATAATTTACACACGTGGACCCTATGTCTTCACCAAAATAGTAACCCAGATACTGTTTACCATCACCCACATTCTTCAAAATTATATTTCTAACTTCCTAACAAGTTACTCAAGGTTTTTACATTCCAACAAACACCAAAAAACCCAAGTTCATGCATTAAAACTAAAAAATCTAATTCGAAGCACAATAAAATCCATACGAACGAAAATTGATAAAACACAAAATAAAATATACAGACAAGTTAGAAATGTTGCTATGAACCTCGTGGTATGATCGGTTTTCTTTAATTTGGTCCGAAATATAAAAAATCCCAAAATGAACTCTAAAACCCTAACCTCTTATTCTCAATTTTTGTGCTCCTTGTGACAAATCGAAACTACCCACATGTTCTAGACGTGGATTGCAACAAAATGGTGGAGAGAAATCAAAGAAAAAATGAAAAATGAGATATGTGTGTGTAAGGCAGAGGACGAAAGAATGAAGAGGAGGAGAAGAGGAGAAGAAAGAAAAACAGAAGAAAAAGGGGGGGCTCAGCCCTTTTTATACAAGTGGGGGTAAAATTACCATTTTACTTTGAAAGTATAAGGAAAGAAGCTTTCAAAAGGGGGCGAATCTGATATTTTGTGTGATTCGATCAAACAAATCGACCAATTCGTTCGATCGAAGATGGGTTCGCTCGAATGAATAATGTCCTTCGTTCAACTGAGGATTTCTCGAGCCTCTATAAATTTCTACCCAAACATTCGTTCAACCGAGACACACATTCGTTCAATCGAATGATGTTTCATTCGAACGAATCACTGATTGATTCAACCATAAAATATCGAACTTCCTAGAACATCTGATGGCTATGGTTCGATCGAATGAACCAAGCTTTCGTTCAGTCGAACCCATTCATTCGAATGAAGTCTGGCATCCATTCAATCGAATACTTCTCATTTTGAGTTTTCTCTTGCAATCAAGTTTCTGTTAAATTTCCGACATCCATTTTCATTCCTTACTCGTTCTAACTCTTCTGAAATCCCAGATTAAGCCTCAAAATGCTATTGATCTATACAAAACTTAGGCGTACATTTAGGAAAGGATAAAAATACCTTTACTCAAAAATAATGGGTCCACATTAAAGAATTTATATTATCTGATTAATTATCAGGTAATATTTTAGTTTCATCATACAAAATATTTATAATCACTATAGACATCGATTAGCTTGTGTGTGATCCCTTTGAGTTTACCGTGAGCTAGACATGAATATGTATACAAATATTTCGCAATATTTTGATACAACTCTTTGTAATCGAAGTTATCAATGATCATGAGTGACCTCTAACAAGATATCATGACCCCTAGACATGATGAATAAAGATTTTAAATCAGCCATCAAAGTTGTATGTGCATGTAGTAAAGTCCCTTTTTTGTCGACTCCTAATTAAGTACGGGTCATGGTATAATCAAATCCCTAACTTAATCATAGGATCAGAAACTGAAATCATATACAAGATCCACCTATCCAAAAACACATTTTCAAATAAGTGTACTTAGGCCAAAGATTTAATCCTTGTGTATGACATCCCTACCTAAGATCTTAACTTCAGATATCTAAGCCAGCAAATTTCATCTTACTCATCACCTGTCCTCATACAAAAAGAACACATTGCCATCAAGCTTCTTTCATCAGGAGTGGCTACCCGGATGTGATATATACAAGTGAATAATGTGTCTCAGTGTAGAGAACAGCCGTGATATCTTAGGTCAAAGAAGGCTATGCGACTTATCATTGACAGTGGACATCCACCCATATGACTCATCACAATTAATTGGTCATGTTTAGTAATACTTTTACAAATGCACTATCCATGTTTATGCTCTTATGATATAAGACTCGTTACCCAACTATTAGTATCGAATACTAATCATTGGCAGCAACAAAATATGCCAGTCACATAATGTCATCGTCCCTAATGATATTACCTCAACTGGGAACTTATTTGGATGTATTCAAATCATAAACTTTGTACTCATATCCATAATACATTATAGATAGAGTCTTGACACATAATATATCACGGATCTCATTTTGCATTCATAATCAAAATTTTCAATTAATATCGTAACTAATAGAATGCAAAATGATATAATTAATGTTATTTATTAATTGTAAATAAATTTATAATTAATATTTATAGTATATATACAATATGGTGATAGCCCTGAATATTATGACATGATTGGTTCTAAGGCATACCTCCAACATTTTGCATATAAGAAACTTACAATGTATGCTTGCAATATGATATTCATAAAATCAATATATAACCTAATATAATAATCCATCATCAACATATCATTATATCAACAAATTAATATTTCATATCAACCCACACAATAATATATCAATATATCAACCAATATATTAACATCAACATCAACCTTTCATAATAATCCAACACATCAACAATCCAGTATAAATAACACTATGTTGTAGACCTCTGCTAATAATCTCACTTATAAGGCATATGCTTATAACATAATATTTTATAATCATGTTAACAATCAACATAAATAACAATCTCTTTTTCATTATTCATGACTTTATTCTTTTAGGCCTAGTTTGCTATAATTGTTGGAATTTTATTCCTACTTAGTAGATCCTTTTATTCTCAGGATTTTTCTGTCTCAATAATCATCATCATATTCTTTCTTATCCCTTTTTTCTCAT
Organism: Trichilia minutiflora; assembly: GCA_035590515.1. NCBI lineage: Eukaryota > Viridiplantae > Streptophyta > Magnoliopsida > Sapindales > Meliaceae > Trichilia > Trichilia minutiflora. The sequence continues at coordinate 175 of JAVXUL010161283.1, read as the reverse complement.
CTTATTTGTGTTGGTTTCTAATAACCTAAAACATACACAAATGGAAGTTTTCTTCCTAGAAAACTTGTCTTAAATCTATGCATTCAAATGAACAAAACTAGGTGCCAAATGGATGCTAAATGAGGGGGTTTAAGTGCATACCTTGCAAGCTTTCATTTGTGATGAAGATCAAGCC
>JAVXUL010161272.1:0-13365 GCA_035590515.1 Trichilia minutiflora | reverse complement strand
TAATAAATATAAAGTTTATACAAGATCAAAAGCCCTGAAATCGACAATACGAATGGTTTCTAGGGCATATACACTAATACTATACACTTTACAATCCCCAAAATCAGCATCTGAAAAAACTTTTGGATCAAATGAACCATTCTTAGGATATAATAATCCCAAGTTAGGTGTGCCTCTAAGATATCAAAATATTCTTTCACAGCACTTAAATGCGATTCTTTGGGGTTTGACTGGAATCATGCACACACACATACACTATATAAGATGTCTGGTCTAGATGTAGTAAGATACAATAATGATCCTATCATGTCTCTGTAAAACTTAGGGTCAACACCTTACTCATCTTTGTCCAAAAAGTGGATGAACTCATAGGTGTATCCATATGCTTACCATATAAAAGCTAGAATTTTCTCAAAAGATCTTTGATATATTTTGTTTGAGAGATATAGATGCCATCTAAAGTTTCTTTGATTTGCAAACCTAAAAAGAAATTTAGTTCTCCCATTACACTCATCTCAAATTCATTTCTCATTAGGTTTGAAAAATCTTCACAAGGAGTGTCATTTGTACTTTCAAAAATGATATCATCAACATTTCTCATTATCTTTGATTTTTGTAAAAAGAGTTTTATCAACACTCCCCCTGTCAAAGTTATTTTCCAATAAAAAGTTACTAAGTCTCTTGTACCAAGCTCTAAGAGCTTGTATTAAACCATAGAGAGTTTTAGTAAGTTTATAAACATGGTTTGAAAAATTTTTTATTTTTAAAACTAGGAGGTTATTCCACGTAAACTTCTTCATTTAGAAAATCATTTAAAAAGGCACACTTTACATCCATTTGAAAAAGTTTGAAGTCCTTAAAACATGCAAAGGTTAAGAAAATTTGAATAGCTTCTAGTCTAACCATGAGAGTATAAGTTTTATCATAGTCTATCCCTTCCTATTGGCTATAGCCTTGAGCAACAAGCCTAGCTTTATTTTTAATAATGTTTCCATGCTTATCTAGTTTGTTTCTAAACACCCACTTGGTGCCGATGATGGAATAATCATGAGGTCTCAGAACTAAGTCCCAAACTTTGTTCCTTTCGATCTGATTTAGTTTCTCTTGCATAACCATTATTCAATCCTCATCCATTAATGTGTCATCTACTTTCTTTGGCTCTAAGTGAGATACAAATGCAAGGTTTTGCATTTCCTCAAGATTTTGAGAAACTTCTCTATATGCTCTCTTAGTTTTAATTCCTTGAGACGGATCACTAATGATCACCTCTCTATAGGCTCTTCAAGCTTCTCGTTTGGATTTTCATTCAACTTTAAGTCATTCATCTTATTTATCACATCTATCTCATTAATCTTCTCCTTAGCAAGAATTTTTATCACATCAAGTTCTAACTCATCAAAAGTAATATGCATAGATTCTTCCACAACCTGAGTTCTCTTGTTATACACTTTATATGCTCTGCTTTTAGAAGAATAACCTAGAAAAATACCCACATCTGACTCAGGCTCAAAATTTCCAATGTTGTCTTTGGTGTTAAGGATGTAATGAGTGCATCCAAAGACTAAAGTATTTGATCTTAGGTTTCCTTTGATAGATTAGCTCATATGGAGTTATACCTAGGAATTTCCTTATTAAAACTCTATTAAAAATGTAACGAGCTGTGTTTATAGCCTTAGCCCAAAAATATTGAGGTAACTCGTACTCATTTAGCATGGTTCTACCCATCTCTTATAAAGGTCTATTTTTTTGCTCGGCTACCACATTTTGCTGTGGTATTCTAGGTGCTGAAAAGTTGTGTATGACCCTATTTTCATCACAAAATGACTCAAAGTCTTGGTTTACAAATTCTTCACCTTAGTCACTCCTAATTTTAACCAAATGATAACCAATCTCATTTTGGATCCTCTTAGAGAATTTTCTAAATTTCTTAAACGTGTCACTCTTATTTTCTAAGAAAAATACCCATGTGAACTTAGAATAATCATCAACAATGACATATGCATAATATTTTTCATCAAGTGATGCAACTCTATTGGGATCGAAGAGGTCTATATGAATGAGTTCGAGAGGTTTGGATGTGAAAATGGCATTCTTGGGCTTAAATGAACTCTCACTTGTTTGTCTCTTTGACATAGTCCACATGTCTTGCCCTTGGTAAACTTGAGGTTAGGCAGGTCTTCTAACATGTCATGCTTTGATAATTTTCTAATGAGATCCACGCTATAAAGCTCTAACCTTCTATGCCATAACCAAAAATCATCACTTAATATTTGCAAGCATACAGAATTCAACATCTAACTTAATGACATACACATCTCCTGTTCTAGAAGCATGCAAAATTCTATTCTTATCATCATCAAAAACATCACATGCATCTTTATGAAATATGGTATTATAACTTATATCACATAATTGAAATATACTAAGTAAGTTATATTTTGGGCCATCCACAAACCATACGTTAGAGATTTTAACTTTGTTTACCTCAACGATGCCAATGCTAACCATTTTGCCTCTGCTTCTGTCTCCAAAGATCACATCTTTTCTTTCTTCTTTGTGAGATACACGAACAAGTCTTTGTTTCCAGTCATATGCCTTGAGCAATCACTATCTAGAGACCATTTTACTTCTATTTTTGTGGTTTTCTATTTTTACTCTTACAAAATCAAGAATTATTTACTTTGGTACACATTTGACCTTGGGTCTATAGATATTAGTTTTAACTCTGGGAGCATCAATATCAGTCTTAGTACCTTTGGGAATCCAAATCAATTTTGGACCCCTGTAGGTGTTGTTCCGAATAGAACACTTATTGATTTGATGTCCTCTATAACTATAATAATAACATGAAATAGATGAACTAATATAATCAGATGCTTTGACAAAATAATTTGAATAAGACTCCTGTTTATCATTAGGTCTATAGTCAATTCCTGCCCTATCAAAAATCATCATTTGGCTACTTAACAATTTATCTAAAGCATCTCTTCCTAAGGTGAACTTTACAAATATTCTTTCAACTTACTGACTTCATCATTTAACTCTTTGTTCTTAGCCTTTAAAGCATTTAACTCATTATCACATTGACACACAATCTTTCTAGATTTTATTTCATCATTTTCTCTTTCTAAAGTAAAACATTTTTTCTTGTTTTCTTTATATTTAGCACACAGTTTCTCAAAGTCAGATTTCAATTCATCATATAAATATATCAATTCATCATGCATAATTTCATTATTCTTATCAGAACATGTATCATAATATTCAGAGGAAGATTTTGAATTTACCTCATCATCCCTTTTTGCCATGAGGTAGAAATTCGCGTGCTTAACTTCTGAGGCAGAGGAGCTATTTGCATATGAAGAGTCATCCATTATAACTTTCATCGCTTTCTTTTTCTTTCAGTCCTTCTTGTTCTTTTTGGTAGGATATTTTGATCTGGTGTATCCTAGTTTCTTGCATTCGTAGCAGATAATCTCCTTGTTCTTTTCCTTTTCCTTATTTTTCTTGAACTTTTCTATTTTGTCCTCTTCTTCTCTAATTTTCCTTTCTGGTTCTATCTCTACTGAACATCTTCTTCATTTTTCTGGCCATCAGCATGAACTCGTCATTTTCTGATGATACCTCTGTGCTCTCTTCTTTTTGATCATTTCTTATGCTTTTGAGAGTCACGTTTTTCCTTTCACTTTCTCTATCATCATGCTTACTTCTGGTAGCCTTTGACTCATACGTCATCAACAATCCAACTAGTTCTTCGAGTAGGAGCTTGCTAAGATCATTGGCTTCTCTGATGGTAGTGACTTTAGCTTCCCATGTCTTTGGTAGACTTCATAGGATTTTGTTGACGATGTCCATGTTTGAGTAAAACTTGCCAAGAGCTTTCAAGCCATTTATTATGTCAATAAATAGTGTAAACATGTTCTTAATGGAATCATGGGGTTTCATCCTGAATAGTTCATAATCATTAACCAGCATGCTTATCTACACTCCCTGACTCTACTGGTTCCCTCGTGGGTAACCTCAAATATATCCCATATGGCTTTAGCTATGTCATAACCTAATACTCAGATATATCAAACTTATCTAATGCACAGTACAGTATATTTATGGCTTTGCCATTCAAATAACTTCGCCCATGGTCATTTTGACATTTTAATCATCCGCTATGATGGTGAGAATGTCAAAATCTAATGTACTAAGAAAAATCTGCATACGCTTTTTCCAATATGCATAATCAAACCCATTAAAGATGGAGGTCTGTTGGTGGACTGACCTTCTACCATGTGTGAAGGAATGCTAGATGACGATGCCATTAAGGTCTACTCCTCATAGGTGTTTAATCCTATATGATGTGAGGTTTGCTCTGATATCAATTGTAAGCCCAGATGGCAAAACCCAAGAGGGGGGTGAATTGGAGTTTAAAAAAATTTATGAAAACTTTTGAATTATCTATGGAAATTTACAAACTAAAGTATGAGTTAGTGAACTGAGTGCAAAGAGAAAATGGAGACCGAAAAGTAAAATATGAATACCACAGTTTTTATAGTGGTTCAACTATAAGTCTATGTCTACTCTTCTCGGATGAATCTATACACCCGAGGATAACTAATTCTTTATTTTTATAGGTCAAGAGAACCCCCAAGTACAACTGCTTCTTATACGGTGAAGGGCAACCATAGATACAACTTTCTTTAGTTGGGTGCACTGAAACCTAATATAGTTCTTTCTACCTATGGGTGAAGAGAAACCCAAAAATCTATCTCAATGCATAAGAGATAAATGGTTTAAACTCTTAAAATAGTGTATATTTAATAAGCATAACTTTGTCTCTCTAAAAGAAATACAAATAGAAAAAATGAAGAAGAAGAGAGAATAACAATTTGATTTCAATAGAGAATATATGTTCTTTGATTGTTCAGAGTATATGCTTCAACAACCAACATTGATTCTGTAAACATGGTTATATTTATGTCTGACTTTAATTCTTCCATCGGCTCTATTTTGCTCTCATTAATGGCAACATTTATTGCTCTAAACTAGCCGTTGCAATGTAATGACAGTTTATGTATCGATATTTTATATTCTATGTATCGATACTTTGTTAAAGTTTGTATGAATTTTCTCCATGTATCGATACACTCTTATCCATGTATCAATACTTGCTAAGGATGTTGCTGGTGCAGTTCCATGTATCGATACTTCAATGGTCATTTATCGATACTTGGTTACGTTGAGTAAATCATCTCCGTCTCCATATCGATACTTGGCTTGATATGTATTGATACTTTATTTTCTTGACAGTTTGTGTATAGATACTTGGTCTTTCATGTATCAATACTTCGACTGACTTTGGACATCCTTTACCTATTCAAAGATGAGTAGCGATACTTGTCTCTGACTTGTATCCCTGTATCGATACTTGACTGAATTTTATTACTATGTGAGCAGTCCCATACAAAGGTATATCAAATATTTGTCTTTGTTATCTTCATGAATCGAACTAGCTTGCTTGTGTATCGATACTTGGCTCAATTTCTTACAAAAATAAACCTTTCTCTGCACAAGAGCTACAAGTAAAATATTTGTCATTTTAACTTAATTGAATACTTCAAAAATGCTCAGTTAATAGGTCCAATTAATTTGAAATCAATCATTTTCACATCCAAGCTAACATCATCAAAAACATAATATAATCTACAAATAAGATAACAAACAGGTCATTATCTAAAGTCAACAGAACCACAAATAGGTCATTATTGCTAACATGCACAAAACGGCAACCCTCATTCTCTAATATCAAATACAAGTATTTTAGAATACCTAACTTATTTTTGTTTACTAAGAGAGGGTATTACCTTCTTGGCTAGGAAAACACATTATCAAATAAAACATTACATCTAACTCAATATATGGACTACTTCTAAAGCATATCATGGACATAGACTTATGATTTTGTCTATTAAAGTTTGAATACAGGATCTATTAGAAATAGGTTGAATCTTCATGGTGACCTATATATAAGATCCTATTTCTTTACTTGGAGTATAACGGTTAGTTCATTAAGTAAAACACCGAATAATCTTTAACTACAAAATCTAACTTGAACTCAAACTATCCTTTTCAGAATCATATGCACGTGTAGGGTACTTTTGAAAGAGATATATGCCGTAAAAATCAATCACAATGTGATTTGTGATTGTATCTTTATAAATCTCTTATAAATCTTTTGATTAGTAAAATGAGTATTTTTTTAATATTATCTTTTATCGTGTTCATCTGTATGTTTGATTTACATATAATGATAAAGCCTATCGATTATATACAATATAAATTGTTATGATAAGTTCATATTTATAAGACTATGTGTTGGTAGTTTTATTCCTAAATATTCCTAGTTATAGGATTATGAAGTGGGGCCTTTATAGTGCCAAATAGATTAGTATATACTATCCTCGAAATATGCTATAGAGGGTAACTATCCTTGTACTATGCTATAGAGGGTAATTGATCTCATAGATTACGTGTATAAAGACACTAAAAAAAGTGTATAAGTTCTCATTAGTTAATCATAAGTTCACTAAATATGCATATATGATTTGTCCAAATGCTAATTATACTTAATCGTCAATTAAACATTCATCATATCAGTTGTGCAAGTGATCCTTAGACTTTACAACATCATGAGTGTCCTGTGAATGAACTACCATACTTTGATATAACTCAGGGTAAGTCTAAATTAAGGCTTGTGAAAGATAGTTATTGGGTGTAGTGAGATATTTATGGAGGGTATGTGAATATTAGAAAAAGGATCTATTAGTCTTAGTGTTTGAGGTATAAAACTCTATGTAAATAATTTAGATTTGACTCAAGAAATCCTTGATCAGGGTTATATCTTATATGTGATTGAGAAGTGTGCTCTCAATGATGATATACAATTGAGTCATTTCTGTTATTTATTATACATAGTATTGAATTTAAAATGGGTTGATGATTATAGCATATCTTTGATCTGATTAGAGTATTGTGTGATAAAAGGATTGAATTACATGGTAATTGATGATAGAAAGGTTTATTATAGAAGCTTTGCAATTCACTATAATCCAGGGGCCGTATTGAATGGTTAGGTGTCAATATTGGTTTATAGATATATGTAATTGATCTTATTAAAAAATAATTAAATAAATTTTTTTTAAGTATTTAATTCAAGATATTAAAGGAATTAAGAAGTTTTATTTGATCATACCATCTATTATTGACTTTGCAATGAATCTATTAAGTCTTGCTCATAAATTGACTCAAATTTTCTCTATTTAGATTATGGATCACTTAAATTTATTATGTTAAGATTATTATAGCAATTAACCTAGACATAAATATGATATAAGTGATAGTAGTCAATTTTTCATCCTAGCAAATAAAATTTTAACAATTGGCATAATCTTGGCCTTACACTTATATGACAAATTTGAGGGTGGATATCATGAGATGTGGCTCCATCTTAACCAAATATTTGACACCATATTTTTTCTTATATTTTATTTAATTAATTTTAATTAAATAAAAAGTATAAAAATAGAAATTATGGAAAATAATGCTAATTATCATTTGATGAAAAAGAAGTAAAAGAAACAAAAAGGGAGAGTTTTTCCTTCCATTGCTGATTTCTATAGCCTTCTATTTTATGATCAAATTTTGATCATTTTGATAAATTAAAGGTGAATTAAGATTATGTCGAAAGTGATCTAGCCTTATATGAGATCAATTTCAAGTATTGAAACCTAATTTCAAGTGTTGGAATTCTAAGGTTTATATTTGAAGACTTAGTTTAATCAAAGTTTGTTTAATTAAATTTAAACAAGGCTAAAGAAGGAAATTGAAGGTCAAGAGTATTACTCTATTTTTTTAATAAAAATTTAATCCAAATGGATCATTTAGGTATATATAGATATATCTTGGAACTTGAAAATCAAGTAATGAATAAGCATGATTTTTAAATTGTTTATATGGTAAATGTGCTATACATGTTGACATATGTAGTTATGAGTGTCATAAGGATGTTATATGAGCAACATGAATATGTAATTTATAATGAGACCTATTTTTAATAATAAATCTATTTGGAATTAATATTAAGTGATAATGTTAAATATTAATAATATTTAACATAGCCTCTGATATGATAACGTGTTTTTGATGATAAAAGAAAAGTGATTTAAGTTAAATTGTGAATAAATTATTGAATGATTTAAGTTAAAGGCAATTTAATTTTTTATATTGAACAGTACTAGACATCTAAGTTGATTTGTCGAGAAAGTTGTTTAAGTGCAGTATTATATGCATGACAAGCTGAAGTATTAATACATCAGACATAGGAAGGCGTAAGTATCGATAAATCAGACAAAGTATCTACACAATGCACAAAAGTATTGATACAACGAAAGCAAGGCATTGAAAGTATCGATACTCTTGAGAAAGTATTGATACAATGTGTCGAAGAAACATCTCATCAACGTATCAATATGGTCAAGCACAATCAAGCAAGTGCATCGATATAATATGTCACATACATTGGAAGTACGATACTCTTAAAAAAAGTATCGATACAATCATTTAAAATGAACAAGTGCATTGATACACATTAGTCGTAGATATTAAAAGTATCGATACATTGTCCAACGTATCGATATAATTTTTTGAAGGCTAGGTATATGATCTACAATTCAGAAAAGTATCAATACTCTTCTAAGAAAGTATCAATACATGCACAAAGAGGCTAAGCAAAGCATCGATACCTTTTAAGAAAATATCGATACACATAATGAAAACATCAAGTATACATAGTGAAGATGATCAAAATATCGATACACTCAATGATTTTCAAGACTCAATGGTTAGTTTGCAACATTAAATGTAAACATTGATGGCAGCTTCAAAGAGTATAAAGTTGACCAGTTTTACAAAAGAACAAGATAGAACAAGTAATTATCAAGAAGTGAATAAGACATAGAATTATTTCATTTCAACTTTGTACAAACTTGTTCATCTCTCTAAAAAACATTCTTTTTACATCCTTCAGAGAGAGAAAGCAAACACAAAGAGCATATTGACAAACTAATATGTTGAGAGATTTTTATTTCACTTTTGTACATCATTTATCTTAGGTTATGCTTCACTCGAACATGAAACAAGATTATTTTTTGGGTTCTTATCACCTATCAAGATAAGTATATTGACTGTCCTTTGCCATGAAAAAGGAGTTGTATTGGGTTTCTCTTGATCTGGTTAAAATTAAGATATTAGTGATACCTCACTATGGGTGGATTTCATTTAAGAAAAGTGGATGTAGGTTGAAAAACTAAACCACTATAAAAATTATCTCTCTCTCTTTCTCTCTTCATAATTGTTACTATATTATAGCATTCATTTCACATTCTGGCAGATATCATTCAAATCATTTTATTAGCCATTAAAATCTATATTAAACCCAATTTACCCTCCTCTTGGATGCATATCATTGGGACATCAATTGGTATCAGAGTCTACCTTTGTATATTTAAGGATTAAAGGCCTTAGAGGAGTAGATCATTATGGTCTCTAGCAATCTTCCACCATAAATTATTGAGGGTCAGTCCACATATAGACCACTAATATCTGATGGTACAAATAATGCATACTGAAAAAAAATGTGTGCAAATCTACCTTAGCACCTTAGACTTTGACATCATCATAATTATAAAGGATGGGTATTCTTAACACATGATAATAGATGAGAACATTAGAAAGAGAAAGTTCAAACCCAAATGGGAATAGACTCAAGAAGAGAAAAATCTTTTCCAGTCAAATAGAAGAGCTATGAATGTCCTATACTGTGCATTAGATAGGGGAGAATATAACAATATTTCTGGGTGTGATACGGCCAAAGCCATTTGAGATATATTAGAAAACTCACATGAGGGAACCAGTAGAGTCAAAGACTTTAAGATTAGCATGCTTGAATATGATTATGAGTTGTTCAAGATAAAACCATATGAAAGCATTAAAGATATGTACACATGATTTACTAACATTACAAATGGTCTGAAATCTTTGGACAAGATTTACTCTAATGTAGATTTGGTCATGAAGATTTTGAGAAGTTTATGAAGGTTATGGGAAGCTAAGGTAACAACCATAAGAGAGGCTAAAGAACTTAATAGTCTACCTTTGGAAGAATTGCTCGGATCATTAATGACTTACAAAATGGAGGCAATTCACAATGAAGAAAATTACAGAGAGCAAGAAAAAATAAATATCACGTTGAAATCTACAAAGTAGATAAAAGATGAAGATAATAGCAACTAAGAGTCAGAAGATAAAAAAATAATGTTGATGGCAAAGAAATTGAAGAAATTCTTTAATAAAGATAGTGAAGGTTCTATAGTCTAAATCATGCTTAAATTGTAAGTTTTTGACCAAGTAGCCTTCGGCTAGAATTAAAGAAAACAATAGTTTTCAAGTGACAATACCCCAGGGCTTTTGCTTGCTCAGTTGAGTGCTTTCTTTTATGATGAAGATGAGAACCAAAATCATGGTTCCTCTTCACTTTGCACCCTTCTCCCCGTAGCTGGTCAAAATATAAAGAGAGAGATAGCTATTTTTGCTTTATTTTCTTAATTAAAAATGAAAAGAAAAATATCTTATATATTTTTTATTTTTTCATTTATTTTAATTGATATTTATCTAATAAATATATTAAACAAATAGAAACAATATGATACCCTCACCCTTATGTTTGCAGGATGCAACCATACACTTAGACTAATTGAATTAAAACACAAAATTAAAATATTATCAAATAATATAATGACATGTGTATTAATTTTGGCCATAAATAAAAATCAATTTTCATTTTATTATTTAACACTTAAATAATTGATTTAATGGACAAATTAATTAATACATTAATTGATATAATGGATTAAAGAAAATCTATAATTATGGTATAATTACCATAATGCCCTTGGTCATATTTACACATAAGGGTAAAATGGTCTTTTTATCTAAATTAAACACTTTAATTTAGATTTTACCATTTTGTATTAAAATTATATTTTAATGTGTTTGATAATCAAAATTATCAAATTTAAATATGTAATTTATAATAAATTACACATTTATCATATGAGGGGTAAAATGGTCATTTTTACTAAATAAAACAATTTCATTTAATTTTTATTATTTTTGTAACACTTGTGTTTAGATCCCGAGGATATATTTATCATTTCCTACTTCTCCAGTTCATACATCTGCATTCATTTCATATCCCATGTGCTTGTGGGTGTGATTCTAGGCTCATTTGGGGAATATTTAAGTGAGATTCAAATTTTGATGGGTTCGATGGGCCGAATGGATGATTCATTCGATCGACATTTTAAGAACTCTCTGGAAAATTTGTGGCTTCAGATTCGTTTGAATGAATAGGGGTATTCATTCGAACGAATTGGGATTCATTTGATCGAAGTGTTGATTCGTTCGATCGAATATCATTTCATTCGACCGGCAATTTGGGAGCTCTCTGACTTCTGTAGATGGTAAAGGATTCATTCGAATGAACTGTTATTCGTTCGATCAAAGGGGGTGGTTCGGTAGAACGAATCTTCGATTCATTTGATCGAATCGACGCGAAATGACCAAAATTATCCTCTTCTAGAAACTTCTCCTTAAGAAAACTTAAGGGAAAAATGGTAATTTCACCATTTTTCTATAAATAGGGGTCAAGGGGTCGAATTTTTAGGGTTTTCTCCTTCTTTTCCTCTTTTTCTCTTCTCCTCCTCTCTTCACATTGCCCTCTCTATCCATCACCCAAATCTTTGCCAAATTTCAATTTCTCTTCGTAGACAAGCTACATTCCATGCGTATAACACTTTGGGAGCGTCAATTTGGTAGTAGAGATGCAGATTCGCGAAGGGCCACCTAGTTTTCGAGAGGGGAATTTGGGGTTTTTCGAGTTAAAGGTGAAATCGGAGCAAACCGACCACACCACGAGGTTCATAGCTTTGTTTCTAACTTGTTTGCATATTTATTTTGATATTTTAAACATTTTGATTCGTATGGGTTTCGTATCGATTTTCTTAGATTTACCTCTCGTATTTTAGTTTTAATGAGCAGTGTGGGTTGTAAAAGAGTCGTGAAAGTCATAGGAAGTTAGATTTATGATTTTGGAGATTTTGGGTGAACATGAACAGTAACTCTGATTACTGTTTAAATGATTGGATTGGGCCCATTGATCAGAATCTCGTATATTAATCAAAATGAGCTAGTTTAGCTACAATGTGGGTCCATGTTGATATTAATTAGATAATTTGGTGTATAATGGGGATTTTAGATAATGTTGTATAATAGATTGACGTTAAAAATTCGGGGTTAGTACTCATTTCATGCATTCGAATTCATATGCATATGAGAACGTGTATTGATAATATGTTATGTGAATGGTTAAGTGACGGTTCGAGATCGATGTATTCACGTGAGTCACCGAGGAACGAGGGGAACTAGGGAGTGTACACCCTCCCTAAGTTATGAGTAGGCCCTTTTTGGTTTTACTATTCTATTTAAATCCTGTTTTACAAATATATGATGAAATGAGATAATAATATAAATGTTTTTGTTATTATATTGATTTTATATTGATTTCAAAATGAGTTGATTTATATGCTTGTTTTTATATGAGAATATTGATACGGTCTTTGAGTAATGATTTATATTTTGGTTTATGGCCATCGAGCCTATTTTACTTGATGTAATGATGGTATAGCCTTTAGGGCCGGATTGTGGTATTTATTTTGGATTGACGGGCATGTTGGTCTGTTTGTATTTTGTTGTACATGCTATTATGATGACGTCCATGATGGGCCTATACTTGTTATGATGATGGCCATGATAGGCCTGTGTTATTGTATATTGGTGATATGGCCATGTTGGCCTGTTATGCACAGCAGTTACTGGTTGTAGCCTAGGGTCGACCTGGTGGATAGAGGTTGCCTAGGTGAGTGTGGGATTTCACAGGTGGAGGAGTTATACGGCATTTGATTATTGTTTGAGTGGAGGTTTGACCACTTGTGAGTCTTAGTCGGATTAGCACAAGATCACCACGTGGCTCATCCGAGGCAACCGTCAGTGGTGGGCCTATTTTCTGAAAAACCTACATATTCTATTTCCTACATTTAAATCTATTTTTATAAACTGCATGTCTTAATTGCATACAAAATCCACTGACGGTCTCGGGACACCCACAGCCAGGGTAGTCATCGAGAATGGGAGCCTGCCCAATGATTTCTATAATATGTTTCAAGGATTTCAAAATAAAGAAAGTTTTCTTCTGATTTG
>JAVXUL010161252.1:0-13366 GCA_035590515.1 Trichilia minutiflora | reverse complement strand
TTTTGACTTTTAGCGACGACTTTTGGCGTCGCAGAAAGCCGATTTTGTTGTAGTGTATTCATATGTTTATCAGGATGCATAAAATGAATATGAATATTATTCATTTGTTTATTGGGATGTATAGAATAAAAATAAGGATGTTATTCTTATTCAAAAAATTATTTGTCCATATTTATTTTGATCCAAAATGAATATGGTTGGGCCATCTCTATTTTGACTCAGAACAAAAGTGAAGTGAGACCAAAGATACCAATAGCCATTCGTTGTTATTTTACCCATAAATATTCAAGTTCTACAATTTATTGGGGTCAGTTCATTAATCTATTAATTAATAGAATTTTCAATTAAAATTATCTTTGATCTATTCCAATTGAAAAAATCACAATAACTATAGAAAAAGAAAGAGCAAATTAAGAGTAATCATTGACCAAAGATAATTTTAATATTAGGAGAGTACTCATGAATACCAATTAAGATAATTTCAATTAAAATGATTAAGAGTTCTCTCTTTCTATTATTGCAATGGTCAGTTCAGTTTCAATATTAGGAGAGTATGTGAAGGATAAAGTCATAGTTGAAGCCCCTGTGTAATAATTTAACTTTTAATCGTTTCATTCTTCTCGCTTTGATTAAAAAGATTCTGTTGTATACATTTTTTCAAGATTACATTATCAAGTAATTGTTGTTGAACGTGTTTACTAGCTAGTTTAAGTGGTAATCATATTACAATTATAAGTTATAAGTTTTTGGTTCAAGTTCTCATACTAGCGGACATCAATGATAAGGTTAATATTTCTACATTATGTTGACTACATTATGTTTAGGTTTTATATGGGAGAGGTGACTTATGGCGGGTTAAAAAGTTCTGTGTATATGAAATTTCGTAGAGTATAATAAATTCCTTCCGAGATCTAATGAACTCGGATGTTGATACACGTATGAAATTATCATGTCCTAACCAGTAGATCTCACACATAACAATCGTTACAGACTCTCAAAATATACTCATTTACCCCAGAATACACTTTGAGAGCCTGTAAGGCTTTTACAAATCTTGTTTCAAAAACAATTACTTAAAAACTTCCATATAGTTCCATCCAAAACACCCCACCTATGGACCTCTACTCACTTAAATGGCCTCTCCCCAAGTCGTCCTAGGCTATCTTCCTATAACTACAGTGATCTAATCCTAGCCCTCATGGTGATTATCACCAATATGCATACATATATCCATATATTCAAACAAGTCCAATAAATCCGTAAGAAAACATAAACGTGAGCATCAAAATATTTATTAAACATAAATCAATCTGGCCCCCTGGCCCTTTCTCAACATAAATGCATTTTATTTCAAACCACGTACATATACATAAACAAGTATATAAATAAAAAATATTAATATATGAAATTAACTTTATAAAGTGTTCATAAACAACTAAGAATATCCAAAATTTGTATTAAAATAATAAAAATGTAAAGTTGTCCACTCAAAGTTTAGGGAGGGTCTACACTCCCTAATTTTTCTCGTTTCTCGGCATTTCAAGTGGGTCCCTTGCTCTTGTATCGTCGCTTAAACACATATGTAGAAAATCATATCAATACACATTTTGAAACTATGAATGAGACACTTATGCATGCAATGTATTCTAATTGAGTTTCTAAAGTCGATTTAAATGCATAATCAGATAAAACCCTCGGTAATTTTTTGGTTATCCAATCTCTATCATTATGAACCAACATTTAAGCTAAACTAACACATTTTATCTTGATTTTAACGAGTGGACCCCACTTTCTTGTCAAAATAGTAACCTAAACACTATTTTTACCTGCCATATTATTTTGAATTTGTGTTTTTAGCTATTTAATGATTTACCCGATCTCTCTACTACCTAATCAACATATAATATCCTAAATTCATGCTATAAATCTACTAAAACCCCCACGAATGAACAATAAAACCCATATGTTTGAAAATTAACAAACTGCAAAATAAAAGGTATAGACGGATTAAAAATGATGTTATTTACCTCGTAATACTATCGCTTTGCTTCAATTTTGACTCAAAAAACATCAAAATGGATTCCAAAAACCTAACTTTGTCCTTATGATTTCTGCAATCCTTTTGTTAAATTGAAGCTTTTAGGAAGTTAGAAATAGGCAATGTGGTGAGAAATAAAAAATGTAGCAATTCTCTACTCTCCCTAGCAATTGGGTGATTGCTAGGGAGAGTAGAGGAGATACATGGGAGGGGGAGAGGAGAAGAGAAAGAAGAAGAAAGAAAGGAGAAAATCGTGAAAAGGAAGAAGGTTTACCCCTATATATAATAAAATGATAAAATTGCCATTTTGCCTTTGAAAAATATAAAAGAGAAACTTCTAGATGAGGGCAAAACAGTCATTTTATAGCCATTCGATCGAATAAATTGAGGGTTCATTCGATCAAACTGTTAACTTTGATTGAATGAATCAAGATTGATTCGAATGAATCTTTCGACACTTGTAAAAGTTAAAGATCTTTTATTTTGTCATTTGAATGAATTGTTCACTTTGATCGAACAAATCATCTTTCGCTTGAATAAATCTGAGACAAAAAGTTTTTTAAGGAGTCTTCAAAATGTCAGTCGAACAAATCACTCTATTCGAATAAATTTCATTTAAGTACTCCCCAAATTTAAAAAAATATCATTAGAGTCCCACTTAAAATAAAAATATCTTTTAATTATGTTGAGATCCCTGTGTTTACGACTTCGAAACTAAACCTTGACCAAATGAAATCCTCAAAATAAGTATAGAGCCGCGATGTCCTGTCAATTATCTATATGATAGGCATAATTATATACATAAAAAATATCAAAAATTACTATATTGCTCTTAAAACTTAGACACGGGGCTCGTAAAAGTTCTGCATCAACAATTCATATGTTTATCAAGATGCATAGAATGGATATGACTATTATTCGTATGTATATCAAGATGCATAGAATAGAAATAAGGATGTAATTCTCATTCAAAAATATTTTTTGCCCTTATTTAAGTGTATCCAATTGCAAAAATCACTATAACTATAGAAAAAGAAAAAGCAAATTAAGAGTAATCATTAAAATTATATTAGATGTATTAAACTATTCTTTTATTACATAATCATTAAAATTATATATATATAACACAAAATTTTCCCACTCATTTTTTTCTCTCTTTCTATTATTGCAATAGTTAGTCCAGTTTTAAAATTGCAGGAGTACATAAAGAATAAACTATGGTTAAAGCTACTGTGTAACAATTTATGTTTTGGCTTTTAGTTGTTTCATTCTTCTCATTTTGATTAATAAGATATAGTTGTATGAATTTTTTTAGGATAGCAATTATCAAGTACTTGTTGCTGAATGTGTTTGTAGTCTAAATCAACCCAAGAAAATTGATAAAGCACTAAAAGTTGAAGTCTTTCTGAGTCCTATGAAAAGTATCATTACATCTTCTAATTTCTTACATATAAAACTAAAGTTTTTAAGGTAAAATTAGAGATAAAATCAAGAAACATTAAAGAAAGTTCTTCCCTTCTACTGTTACTCTTCTCTATTTTCTATTGTTGATTAAATTTTTTGGTTGTAATTTAGTAGGAAAAAAGGAAAACCAACAAAAATTCAAATAGAGCTAGAAAGCAAGCCAAAAAGGCAAAATTAGAGACAGAATCAGGATTAAGCTAATGTTTTGCAAGACATCAAGAAAAGGAAGCTAAATGCCACCATTGAAACAAATTCACAAGATATACTAAATCATCTATTTTGATGATCAATATTATTGCAAGTTGTAATGTCTAACATAACGGGCTATAATACCTCTAAGATCATCTAATTTAATGACTGTAATTCTTTATCATAAATGATATATTTTTTAGTTTAAGTTAGTTTAGGATTTATTGCTGAGCAATGTATCTCTCAGATATAGTTTTGTGAATTTTAGATATGAAGAGATTACTTATGAATGCGATAGATATGGACAAAATGATGCATATAATGAATGAGATGGATAATCAGTAGTTCTAAGGAGAATAACTTGAAATTATATTTTAAAGGAATAAGAAAAAAATTTATAAGACAAAATTAAAGTAAAAACATATTGAATTTTTGACCATAATAAAGCATTGTTATGTTAATTTGCATATGAGTTTGATAAATATCATTTTAATAGTACAACTTTTTTTTCGAAAATGGATGTGAAAAATTATTGTTTCCATGACAAGGATTCACCCATGTACTTTTTTTTTGCTCCTCAAACCTTACTAACCCAACTATTTTCTCCTCAAACTTTCAGTTTTCACCATTCAATGAAAACCAAGTGATGTCTAAAAACCCAAAATGCAAGAATTACAACCAAATTCAACAAGAAATAAGTTATGTAAGACCAAGAATAAAAATAAAAATAAAAAATACAGTTACAAAAGCGAAAGCAAGCTCGATTCAACTGTACTAACCTCAATCTCCTTGAATTACTTGTTAAAAAGGTCCAAGTAAATTAAAGAAATAATGTTTTTATTAATCAAATAAATGAAGTGATAATGAATCAAGTTATTGTTAACTTATGCACCTTTTCACTTAAAAGCTATTTAGAAGTACTAGTTATCAAGGTCTCTTATGTCTTGACTACTTTGTATAAGCATGTAAGTTGTGGAAGACATCCTAGGATCAAGGTAATTAATTGACCAAACTCTTATCTTATCAATCAATTGATTGTTGCTGGCCTCGTTTTCTCTTCCGATGACAAAAATCTCTTCTTTGTAGCTGTCTCCTCTTCATATTCTCTAATTTTTCCTGCTGCTTTTACTGTGTCTTTGTCTTCTCTAATTTTCCTTGCAATGGCTACTGCTACCGTCGCTGGCTATATATCTTATCCAATTTCCCTTGAAGTTGCTGGTGTTGGAAATCTTAATTTCCAACTAAGATTATCATACATAAAATTAGAATATAAATTATGATAAAAATATGTGCCTTGTTCAGCCATTATTGTAACTTGCAGCGTTTTCAAAAGATCAGGTCTTCCTCTATACTCTTTACGAATGTGGTAGCCTTTTTCAATGGGGTAAAGACAATTTTTTTCTTTAGGATTTTTTTTAACATCCTTAATATTCCTTTTATATGTAGAGTTAAAGAGGGGACCTAACTTAAGTTTAGTTGGTCTTTACTAGCCCTCCCCATTAAAAGTTTCAGCATAATCCAAGCCTACACTGACTGTCAAATTAGCCCATTAATAACGTTAAGCCCAATTTTTTTAAATTATATAATTAGGTCTATTTTACTTAATGACTATACCATTAACCCCGTTTTTAATAAAATCACAATAACGACTAATGTAAGCCCACAAAAATCCAACATTCTTCCACTTAGGCTACATTAATTGATTTTGAAAACAAATAATTTTATTTACTTGAAAAAGACTCTTGGGCTAATTAACAAAGAAAATATTTTGTGTGGCCACGTTTTAAAATAATAGTAATGAGTTTAATGTCTCAAACAATCCGGTCTAATTTAATCTTTAATATTAAACTATAACAATTAAATGCATCATTTATTGACATATAATCAATCCAAAATCACAAATATTATCAATTAAATTGACATGAATATTATGACTAATAGTGTAGTAAATATGATATCCTGATGTGATCATAAACAACATCATAATCTTATTAGTCCTCCTTATAGTTCTCTTTCCTTATCCTTTAATAATGATATAAGAAAACTATTTGACTTTAATGAATCTATATATCCGTAACTACTATTCATTCTCAAAAACCTTATATAGTATCAATGAACATATTCAATTTAACCTTAACAAGCCTATATTCCTAGCAACCATTACTTTATTCTCGAGACTTTATATGGTATTAATGAGCATGTTAAATATAATAGTTATATTACACAACAAATACGAATGATGATCATTATATAGTAATATAATAAACAACCCAATATATAATATATATATATATATATGTTTTCAGATATTCATAAATAAATATATATATATATATTGTCAGAATCCCACTAATCCAAAGTATTATTAAATTCTGTATACCCATATTTATAAAATACCGCTCAAAAGTTATGGGCTTCATATCTTTGATGAAAACATCTAACCTGGATTCTGTCTCGATATTTTACAATATATTTCTTTTCAACTAAATTCGTAACTGTAAAATAATTGATCTCTATGTGGTTCGATTCACTGTTAATTCTGTTATTCTTAAAATAGAATATAATAGTACGATAAATCTTTATAGGCTTAGCTTAGAGATCGAATTAACCACTTAAAGCTCTTAAATAAAATATTTTAGTTAAATACCATAAGTAGATGCTTCATGACATGTATCATACTCTATATACTTGGTTGAAGAAGCTGTTAAAGTTTGCTTTTATTCTTTTATAGGAATTGACTCTTTTATTCAATATAAAAATATAACTAATAGTTGACTTTATGTTATCTGGACATCTATTAAAATCCGTATCCGAATGTATGGTCAAAATGAGAGTATCAACCCTCTCATTAGTACAAAATCCTTTGTACTATATATATATCACATTACTTTCTTGACTATAACCTAATGATTATGCTCAGAATTTGACATGTGTCGGTTAAGAAGCCCTCACAATAAAAACTATATTTGATTTAATACAAACCTCTCTCTATATATGAAACTATCAACTACATATATAAAACTATTAATTATCCTTTCTAAGATTCTTTTTGATACACTGATCTTGTTAAATTATCACTTTTACAATAAGTACCTTATTCAGATTTTTATATCTATATGTTAAATCTTTTAAATCCTCGATCTATGTATATATTCCTTTTTGAGATTATTCATAAACTTCATGAGATCTATAGCAATGAATCTCAATACTCAAGACATAATAAGCTTCTTTATAATCATTTATGTTGAAATTTGTGGTCAAGAGTTGCTTTGACTCATGAAATAATCTCTCACTTATCCCTATGAAGTAAACTCCCATTGATCCTTATGTGGATATATTCATCAACATTATTTTCATAAAACTAAAAGACTTTACTGAATCTTTACATATCATTAACGAAAGCTCGTTTTAACTATAGATCGATTTTTTTTTAACTTTTAAATTATATGTTCTTCCTTATTTTATAAACCCTTTAAGTTGAATCATATGGACCTCTTTACTTTATTTTACCATTGAGTAAAGTTGCTTTAACATTCATTTTCTCTTTATCCGAAGCCTTTTGTAAGTTATCTACTCTTGAATTTTTCAGCATTACCTTTACTTTTCCTTTTAGTCTTGTACTCCCATTTACAATTTGTAAGCCCAGATGGCAGAAACCAAGAGAGGGGTGAATTGACTTTTGAAATGTTTGTTAAGAAATAAAAATCTTTTCCGTGAAAATTGAATACAACAGACACAATGAGCATTATGAGTTAAATGTAGAATGTAAATAAGGAGACAAAGTAAAAAGATTTCACAGACAATTTTTATAGTGGTTCGACTACAAGTCTACATCCACTCTTCTCGTTTGAATCCACTCACATCGAGGATCACTAAATCTTAGTTTTTATGGGTTACGAGTAACCCAAGTACAACTCCTTCTTGAACGGTGAAGGTCAACCACAAATACAACTTCTTTCATACAGGTGAGGTGTAACCTAGTATAGTTCGTTCTTATGATGGGTGAAGAGAAACCCAGCTATGAGTATGATAGAATCGAAGCTTTACAAGAAAAACTCTCTCAAATAGAATGTGTTTGTAATTTGCTCAATCTTTCTCTCTTTAAAATTATTACAGATGAAAGACAGAGAGAATGAAATTGAATGTGCAGAGGAATGTTTTATTAATACAAAGTTCTCAGTATGCTTTTCAACAATAACCTTCTATTCTTCAAACCTGATTGTATTTATATCTTAAATAAATAACTTCAACGGATCTCTGAGTTCTTCATTAATAGCGATATTCAATGCTTTGAACTAGCCGTTATAATGTGCTGACAGGATATGTATCAATACCTTGTGCTAAGTGTATCGATACTTTGCTAAAATTTTTTTAAACCTGTTTTATGTATCGATACTCTATTGTTCATGTATCAATAATTTGCTGAAGATGTTGCTGGACTAGTTTTATGTATAGATACCTTATTGTCCATATATTGATAATTTGTTTTCTTGACAGTTCATGTATTAATACTTTATTTTCTATATATAATACTTCTTCATTTTTCATACTTCTTCGACTCTCTTCGTATATGAGTATTGATATTCACTATTCTTTCCTATCATGTATCGATACTTTGTTAGCATGTATCGATACATTACTTTGAAACAAGAATACATGAATAGTCTTATGCATTGCTTTTGTCCTGTGTATCGAGACTTTGCTTTTTATGTATCGATACTTAACCCAAAAATCCTGTAATTTAAGCCTTTCTCTGCACAGAAGACTGTAAGTATAATATGACCATTTTGAATTAATTTTGTTGAGAAATTAAACGTTATAAAATGCATGCAATCAACTTATTTTAACAAAGTTTCATCCAATTTATCAATTTTATTTAATATACAATTTCATCATCAAAAGCATAATATATTCTATAATGTGCCCCTTTTTCGATGATGACAAAAAAAAATTGATCTCTCTCTCTTAATCCAAGTTTGCTATTCTATACACGCTCTATATACTAATTACTCTCCTCCTTTTTATCATCAAACAAAGAAGGAAATGGCAAGGATCATCAAAAACAAGGTGAACGAGAAGTCACACATAGAAGTAAGGAAAAAGGCATATATAATGAATAAGAATTAACAAAAACATCATAAAAAATATAACAACCATCTATGGGATAAAAAGAACGAACATTCGAAACAAAATGCAGAAAAGCATAAAGAAATCAAGGACTACGATGGTGCCCATACTGACGAAAGATCTCAGCAAGCTCAGGATCAATTTTCTTATTGGAGGAGGAGGAATCAACAGGAGCAAGCTGAGAAGATGATCCAATCTCATAGGAAGGATGATAGCTAGGTGGAGGAGGATGCAAAGCATTGGGACAATAGTGTGATGGCAGCTGAGGACCACTCGGTGGAGGTTGAGGTCTTGTGGAAGGGTCTTTAATGGTTTTGGATAACTCAATCGAACCTCAATGTTGTCTAACTTCATGAGCAAATTCTCCGTAATTAATTATCGTCTCCTGACGGTAATTACCAACCATCTCCCAAGGTCATGTATCATCTGAAATGCTTCAATCATGCAGGTGTCTAACTTGTTGTCTGCCATCATCACGGTCGATTGGAGTGAAGTAAAACTGTCTAGAAGCTACTCTATCTTGTATTTCAGGGTTGAAACCAGTAAAGCCAATGGAATAAAAACTCTGGGTGACTGAGATGGAGGTGCGGGACTCTCTTGTGGTGCGGCCTCTGTCTCTGGTGGTGGAGTGGCTGTTGTACTAACCTAAGGCAAAATCTTTGGCGTTGGTGGAGAAACAGGAGGTGAAGATGAAACTGATGGTGGCTCAGAAATAGGAGGAGGGATAGGTGGAACCTTAGAAGGCCCTATAAACTGATCTGGAACATCCTCCTGGTGTGAAAGGTCCTATGCATGTGAAACAAAAGGCATCATCTAGGAGTCATCTGGCTACTCCTTATAACCCATCTGATGAATGATCGTAGTATTGAGATGGGTGTTAGCAGGCTGAGTCCGATTGTTGACATCTTGTAGTAAATCTCCAGGTTGCTGAAGGAGAACCAGGGTAATAGCATACCCATATCTTAGTGTGGTGGGGCATGTGGTGGTGGTCTCGATCATCTCTGTGATTATCCAATGGGCAAGGTCTGGAGCCCATCTCTTAATAATGTACTGCATCCACCATACGTTCTCAAATGTCATCATAGAAAATCTGGCAGCCCTCGCATTAAAGTTATACGAGACTATAACTGCTAAGCATCAGTGTCGAGTTCAATAGATTAGGATTTTACTCATATAAAAAAAAAAAACTATAAATTTCCTCTATGGACTATTGGAATGCAAACATTTTACAATAAAAAAATTTATGACAAATTTTTTTATTATTTTTTGAAATATCACTTACTTTTTTATTAAAATATTTATAATAAATATCCTTATAATTTAAAGAAATGATAAAAATCTTCTTTATTAAAGATAGAAATATATATTTTTATTATATAAATTCCTGACTTTTATCATATAAATTCTTAAATCAAAATAATTAATTTTTAAAAAAATTTTAAATTTATTTATAATTTTAATACTTTATATTCAAAAATTTATAAATTAATTTTTAAAAATTCAATTTAAAAGAAAAATTTATAAGTAAATTTTTAAAAATTTACTTTTCTAATAAAGGAAAAAGTTAGTGGACCTGATAATGAGCTTACATAATACTTTTTCTTTATCCGGCTAAATTTCAGACATGAGAATCTGCTTGGGTCCACCATTGTAGCCTTTTCATTATGAAATCCTTTTTCTCATTTGCAGTGATTGTCATTAGACGTGTCTAACGGGTCGGGTTGACCCGCGAACTGGTCTGGACCGACTCGTTAAAAATCAAGCTCGAATTGATCTGGATTACTATTTATATGGTCTGCACTGATTTCAGACTAATATAAACGGTCCGATCCGGTTTCAGAATTCTGAAATCGAGAAATCGGACCGTAACGGACCCGAAACCGTTTTGGGCTCGTACTGTTTGGAATCGGACCGTAACGAGCCCGGAACCATTTCGGGCCCGGGGCCCCCCTTTCTCAAACCCCCCTCCCCCCCAAACAGTGACCCGGACCGGAATTGGAATCGGAATCGTCTGACAAACTGGCCTGACCCGTTACTGTTCTACTTCCGATTCCGATCCGATTCCATGAAACTGAAACCGTGGAACCGAACCGGTCCGAACCGTTTAAGCTTTCGATCCGGATCGGTTCTATGAAATTGAAACCGTCGAATCGGATCAAACCAGCCCAAACCCGTCGGTTCGGGCCCATTAGACAGCATTAATTGTCATGTGAATTTTAGTGCATTTGTTCCAAAGGGATTGCTTTAGCGACCCACCGCGAAAAAAGTAAGGAATGATTCCTCCCACGTTAATTGATCGTCATGTGAATATTACGTGAGATCTCTTACAATTTAATACAAATAATTATATATAAATCATTAAACAAGTATTTATAAATTAAAAATAGATAAATATTTATAAAAATTTATGTTTAATGCTGTGCACAAAACCTCTGTTGATATCTGAATATTAAACAACGTATCTTTTTACAAATAATAGTTGAAGATTTTTGTTATATGACTTTTTTCAAATTATTTAGTAAAAAAATATATAAAAAATGGGGTAACAATAGATGGCCTATGAGTTAAATTTTTTTTTTTTTTGCTTTTGCTAATAATTTTTATAAGTATTTGTTAATAATGTTTAAAAAAATATAAAGGACAAATATTCAGAGCAAGATTGACTAATAATTTTTTACAAATTAAGCACGAATAATTAAATGTAAATAAAGACTTAGCAAAGTCTTCTCATTTATGTTTCTAAAATATTATATTATGAATAGAATCATCGAATGCCTCTAAAAGAATATTATATTATAAGTTTTTTAATTTTATGATTTCATTTATCTCTTTATTTTACTTATTTAAAAAAAATAAGATATTCGATTGATGTGTTCAATTTAATACTTTTTAAAAATTGATTTATCAAAAGTTTATATGATTTAATTTTTTTTAACTGTTGTTGATAATAATTTATTTATTTTTTTATTAACTAATTGTATATTTAATGGAATAATTCGTATACAATTGATTAAATTAATAAAATACAATAAATTTTCATTTGATTAAATATACATATGATTTCAACTATATTAATTTATAGAGGTTATACTGAATTTACAATTTATTCCTTTTTTTCTTTGTCGATTGAAGCAATCTGTAGGTGGGAATTTGTTTTAACCTAAATCTCAAGTTCCAAATATATTAACTTACAGACGCTATACTGAATATTCCATTAATGCATTTGCTGAAGTGATTCAAAATGCACAGAAAACTAATGGGAAGATTTTGAAGCTGTCTGGAAGAATCTGAAGTAACTTGCAGTAGAGTTAGTTAATTCTGGTAACATGAGTTAGCAGGAGCTGGAGCTGGAGATTCTTTCAGTTAAGGAGGATTGGATAGAATAGGGCAGCTGTGATGGAATAAAGAATGACAGCAGCATAATTCTATAAAAGGGAGATCATTCTCGGTTGTGGGAGTCACTTGTAATCAAGACACATTTTCTAAATTCTTGATGAATAAAAAGAATCTTTTCTTTTGTTAACAACTCTTCTCTCAGTCTTCTTCTTCCTGATCATTCTTTGTTCAACATTTCTTGTGTGTGAAGTGGTTTATTTTCTTCTTGTTCAAACCTGTCTGTGTGTAGAGTAGAATTCTGTTGTTTGCAGGTTGAAGGAAGCAGGCTGTGGTGCTGGTTTCTTGGAGTTGGGATCAGTAATCATCAACAATTGGTATCAGAGCCACTAGATACCGGAAGCTATGGTGTCCTCTTCTAAATTGTCCATTGAAAAATTTACAGGGGTGAATGACTTTAACCTCTGAAAAATCAAAATGAAAGCCTTCTTGATGCATGAAGGACTGGAAGAAGCTTTAATGGAGGAAGATCAAATGACAAAAACTTTGACAGACTTAGAGAAGAAGGAGATCATCAGAAAAGCACATAGTGTTGTTGTGCTGTCATTAGGTGATGGTGTGCTTTAAGAGGTATCAAAGGATTCCACTGCCCTGGGAATTTGGTCCAAGCTAGAAGTTAGATACATGACCAAATCAAATGCAAACAAGTTATACATGAAGAAGAGGCTGTATGCATTTCATATGGATGAAGAAGGATCCATCAAAGAACACCTGGATGAATTCAATAAATTGATCTTGGATCTTGAAACCATAGACTTCAAGATATCAGATGAGGATCAGGCATTGATTGTGCTGACCTCTTTACCAAAGTCTTATGAGCATTTTGTAGACACCCTGCTATATGGAAGATTAACCCTATCCACGGATGATGTGAAGGTTTTATTGAACTCTAAAGAATTGATGAGAAGGAATCAAGGGCTGCAGAAACCTTGATGGCTCGGGGAAGGACAGAAAAAAGAAATGTGAGATGGAAGAGTGAAGGAAGGTTAAAGTCTAGAGGTAAGAAACTGAAATGCTTTTACTGTCATAAAGAGGGGCATTTCAAAAGAGATTGCCCTGATAGAAGATGCAAGAAAGAAGAAAATGGTGCTGAGAAAGGAGCTGATGTAGCAGTGGCTTCTCAGGCAGATTACAAGGAGGCATTTTTGTTGACAG
>JAVXUL010161241.1:0-13367 GCA_035590515.1 Trichilia minutiflora | reverse complement strand
AATACCAAATAAAATAAATGAAAAAGAAAAAGAAAATTATAAATATTTTCTTTTTTAATTATTTTGGCAAGGAAAATCAAGATTTTCCATTCTTCTCTCTCTCATATTTCGGCCAGCCATGGGGGAAGACAAGAGGATGGTGTAAAGTGGAGAGGAGCTAGGTTTCAAGCTCTCATCTTCATCACAAAAGAAAGCACTCCATTAGAGCTTCAAAAGCCCCAAGGTTAGCAATCATGATTCCTCTTGGTTTTCATGCTTAGGAGCCTAGGGTTTTGATTGAAAAACTTACATTTCAAGCATGATTTAGGCCATAGAACCTTCACTTAACAATATATAAATATCAATACCATATAAGTTATTCATTTTGTAAGTTGTAAAAGCATAGACAAGTATATCAATAGCTAACTTACAAGCATTTATAAACTGTCAACTCACTTGTTTATCCGTATCTCTCTAGATTCTATGTTATAAAACAAGTTAACAAAATATTACACAAATCGCAACTCATAATACACACGTATAGGACAGTTCTCTTCCTCTAATATCAAATACAGATATTTTAGAATATCTTACTTATTATTCTTTACTAGGAGAGTAAGCTACCGCTCTAATTAAGCAAACACAATAATAATGGAAGGTACCATAAAACCAAATCTAACATCACTAAAATTAATATACAAGATCTAAACCTATTATTATAGCTCATCAAGTTAAAATCATAAACATTGAAATCATCCTCAGTCATTGGTCGTATCATCTCATACTATGTACATTGATCATCCAGTCAAGTTATCATCAACATAATACATTGGTTTCCTAGCCAAACTGACATAAAACATACTATTATCACATCCAAATTTATAATTTTGCAAATATATATGCATATGCATATCTTGTTTCATAACCACATGCCAATTCTAAGACAATAAATCTATAAATAGTTTCTTGGTTTCACTATATAAATCTCAAGTATATTCATCAATAATTGGGAACCTCATAAAATCAAGCCATAAAGTATATAACTTATCACATATAGTTTCACATACAATCTAAATATAAAGCAAGTCAACATTGTCTAGATAATAATAACTAGTTATTCTATTCACTATATTTACAATGATACTACTCTGCATAACTAATTCACATATATTTTTTTACTTTAAAGCTCAATTACATAAAGCCATTTAGATACAAAATTTAATAATATATGCATATAACTATGAATCACCTAACTTTAATGTCATTTTATAATAAATAAATTAAATTCCATATCCTAAAAATCATCGTTGGCCTCCTGACCTTGATCATATATACATACATCAAAATAGTGATTCGTAGATCCTACAACTATTGGAGTATGCCATAAACCCAATTATGTCATATGGGTCAGGGATATTATCTACAATAAATATATCTTAGTCATTAATTATAAACTATTTACAATTAATTATAAATGATATTTTACTTTTATTTTATATTTCTTTAGTTGTGATTTAATAATTATTGTAATAACGCAAAATGATATCTCGTGATATATTATCTGTTAAGACTCTATCTGCAAATTATTGTAGATATAAGAATGGAATATATGATTTAAATAAATTCAAATAAATTTTCAATTGAGGTAATGTCATTGGGGACAATGACATTAAATGATTGGGATATGTTTTGTTGCTACCAATAAATAGTATTCGATTCTAATAGTTAGGTAACGAGTCTCATGTCACAAGAGCATAAAAATGGATTTTACGTTTGAGAATGTATTACTGAACGTAATTAAATGTGATGAATCACATGAGTAATTATCTACCGTCAATGATTTATCATATAGTTGTATTAGTAAACTACTAATCATTTGATTGTTATCTATAGTGAGGCACGTTGTTTACTTGTTGTATATTATACTGGGCTAGTTATGCTTGGTAAAAGACGCTTAATGGCAATATATTCTTGTTGTATGAGAACATATGAAGATCAATATAGAATTTGTTAACTCAAATATTTGAGTTTGAGATCCTAGGTAGGAATATCATACATAGGGTCCAAAATCTCTAGAAAGAGAATAGAGTTTTTGAAAATATATTTTTAGATGTATGGATCCTGTATATAATTGATTTCTTAATTCTATGATTGAGTTAGGGGTTTGATGATTTTATAACCCACACTCAATTGGGAGTCAATAGTAGAGGGACTTTATTACATGTAAGTACGACTATATGAGTTTATCCGAAATTACATTCTGTGTTCTAAGAATCATGATATCTTGTTAGAAGTTATTCATAATCATTGAGAATTTTAACTATAATGAGTTATATCGAAGTGATATGAAAGGGTTCGTATCGACTCATATTTATTTCACGGTGAACTCAGGAGATCACACACAATAACCGTCAAGTTGAAGATAAATAAATATTTTTGTATTATTAAAAATAATTAAATTGCTCTGATATATTAACCGAAAAGCAATTTAGTTTTTTAATATAAAGAATAAATTTTTCAGTAATGATGCATTAGTACCCATAAGTTCAAGACATATTCCGATGATCTTAGAAATACCGTAAATATAATTTACAACTGATTGGGAGACTAGAAAAGATAGTTTGATATATATATATATATATTAATAAATAAAATTATTTATTTATTAATGATTAAATAATTATTATTTAATTCAATGGATTTTTGGTTGACATTTGACATTATGATTAGTTGCTAATTGTCAAAATCAAATTGAATCTTATCCATCCATTCTCTAACGAATGGTTAGGATTATTTCTTTAATAATATATTAAAGAATTTAATATATTTATATGTAAAATATCTTGTATTTTATTATTAAAATTTTGAAAGTCAAATATTTATTATTTTTAATTATTATTATGTGTAATAATAATTATTTAAAATATCTCACTATCTAATATATTATTTGAATTAATGTGTGATAATACTAATTAATATGGACTAATTGATTGATATTGGATGGATTTTTGAAATCCATCATGGATCACATGACACTTGAACTTATTTTTTTGTTTCTTTGATAAAATAATAAAAAGAAAGAGAGAAAAGGATAAGGGTGAGAGACGTGTGAGAGACTAAGAGAGTGAAATAGTTTTTTTCTTCTTCTTGCTGGAACATTATTTTTCAAGAGGTGATTAAGGGATTTTGCTTTGAGCAAAATTTTAGAGAAGAAAAGAAAGAAATAGAGAGAAAAGAAAAAGATGAAAAATGTTTTTATAATTTTCTTTATTCACATAAATAAGGACAAATTTTCTAATAGTAAAAAATTTAAATAAAATTTTGAAGCTTATTGACTTGCTTAAGTCTTCCAACATATAATCAAAATCATCGTTAATGAATCGATGTGTGGATATGCCTGGAGATTGCTTAACTTTCCAGATATTGAATAGAGTGGTATGTAGATATCCCTTCATTTACATACATATATGAAATTGTTTTAAATTTATTAAAAATTTTAAAATTTCCATATCATTAGTAAGGGATCCTTCTTTCGCACGTCCATATGATGGCTGTAGCATTGAATTTGGACTTGGAGCAGAAATCAGTTTCACCTCCATCAAATTGGTATCAGAGCCACAAGCTGTAATACAGAAAGCTTTATGTGTATATGTGTGTTATTTGTTGATGATGAATTGATTATGAGTATGAGAGTTATTTGTTTTTGTTGGTTGGTTAATATCATCTTCAAGAAGTTAAATATGATATATTATGAATTTTATGCAAAAATATGCGTTAACATATGAATAATTTTGATTATTATATGTTGGACCATTTTTCTAATTGTTGAAAATTTCAATTTATTGAAAATATTGGTGTATATATTAATAGGATCGATGAATATATGAGATTGGATCGATATGTTTGTTCAATGTGTTGAAACGTATCAGTACATATTGATAAAATGTTCATCTTCATGTTTAATTTCTTAGAAGTATCGATACATATGAATAACATATCGATACTCATGAGAGATAGGATAGATATGTTGTTTATTGGATTAAAAGTATCGATTCATATGTGTTTTGTGTTAATATATATTGATGAAATGTCTGTCTTTGTGTTTAATTGTCAAGAGTATTGATACATACATGATAGGTATCTATACCTATGCACGAAACTTTTGTCTTTTCCTTTTATTAACTTGAAGGTATCGATACATATATAATAAATATCGATATATTTATACGAAATGTTCATCATTACGCATGATTTATTAATAAGTATTGATATTTATATAATAAATATCGATACATATGAACTATATGTATGTTCTTACACTTATTTCCCTAAAACATATTGATACAAATGTATTAACATATCGATACAGGGAAAATGGATTAATTTTTTAAATGCTTCCTTTGCTTGCATTAAATATACCAACTGACACATGAATTTTATAGTTGTTCTTTTGCAAATCAGATTTTAATTTTTCAAATCTGAAAATCCAATTTGTTGTATTCAATTGTTTTTTATACTATAATCAAATTGCCATTTGTTTGAAAAGCTAAGTTAACAAATGGCATTTGGCGTTATATTAAAATTGGTTTGAATAATGCAGCACGTTATTATTTTTGGTTAATGTGAGTTCGTAGTAGAAATGTATGGGTAATTAGATGGATAACGGGGGGTTTAGCCAGTTTTGTAGATTGTCCGATTTTAGGGGAAACCCGGGTTAGCATGCATTACCTGCATTCGAGTCTCTTACGTATTTTGGAATGTATATATATATATATATATTTGGATACTTGTGTTTAGGAGATGATACGCGAGCGAGGTATCCGCGTGACACGCCAAGAAACGAGGGGAACTAGGTTGTGTATACCCTCCCTAAGTAGTGAGTGGACTTCTATGTTTTCATTGTTTTAATAAAGACTTGATGTTTTATGACTATAATGATTTATGAATGAATATGTTATTTGTTTATGTTTTGTGAAAGCCCGTAAATGTGAATTTATATGGTTTTCTATTGAGATGTGATTGGCTTAACATATATTTTACATGAATAATAATCGTGGGCCAATTTTTGATATGTGATACTTTGATGATGACTCTATGATATTGATACGGCCGATGAGCCAAGTTTTATATTTGTTTTATGTTGATGATATGGCTAGTGGACTAGGTTTTTAAACTTGTTATGATAACAGTCGTGAGTACTGGGATATTGTGGATGATGACGGCCATAAGAGCCAGGTTTATATATATATATTGGTGATGATGGCCATGAGGGCCTGTTGTTCACAATAGCTACTGGTGTAGCCTAGGGACGGCTTGAGGAGATAGAGGTCGCCTAGGTGAGTGTGGAGACTTTACAGGTGGGAGAGTTGTATGGTGTTTATTATTATTATTATAAGTAGATGATTTGATCATCTGTAAGTCTCATTCGGATTAGCATGATGTCACCACATGACTAATCTGAGACGAACGTCAGTGGTGGGCATGTTTTATGAAAAACCTTGCAGCTTCTATTTCCTGCATTTAAAATTGTATTTTTATAAATAGCATATTTCAATTGCATTTAAAATCCACTGACGGTCTCGGGATGCCCAAGGCCAGGGTAGTCATCGGGAATGGGAGCCAGCCCAATGATTTACGACTTATATGTGAAATTTTTCAAACTAAAAGAACTTCTTGGAATTTAATTGTTTTATATTGTGTTTGAGATAGGTTTTCCTACCTATGGGTTAACCAACATGTGATTATATATATATATATATGTGTGTGTGTGTGTGTGTGTGTGTTTTCAGTTCACTCATGAAGTATACTACTGTATACTCACCCCTCCCTCACTCTCCAATTTTAGGTGTAGGTAGTCAACAAGTGTGCGGTGGTGGTGATTCTTCCAGACTTTTGGAGTCATCAGGTATACATCGAGATCTACTCACTTAGATTTGTACTAGTCCACTGGATCTGTTTTTTTTTTTAAAAAAGTGTATCGAATTATTTATTCCCTATAGATTATAAACATACTTAAATTTCATCTTGAATGGGTTAACTCTACGATTTTCTGATTTGATAAATATTTTATATGATGGATTAGTTTGTGTTTTGAATTATTTTTGGATTGTTTGGAATGACTCAAAGTTTGGATGGTTGGATGGATTTATTTTAGAAGTATGATGTAAAACAGGTTTTGTAAATGCCTTACAGGCTAATAGGGTGTATTCTGTGTGATTGGATACATCCTGAAAGTCTATGGCGATTGTCAGGAGTTAGACCCACGGGTTGGGGTGTGACAACTTTATTAGTATCAGATCTTTAGGTTTTTAAATTCTGCACATGATTTTATAATTTTTGAAAGTTTTCTAGTAGACTAGGTGGGTCGAGTCATAAGAAGCATTACCACTATATGAAATGCGTGTAATTAAATTCTATGTTCTTTTTTGTAACAATAATGTCTTTGAGACTTAGACGAGGTCGTGGTAGACCATGAAGAAAGGTAGTGCCTGACGAAGAAGAGGCTACGTCATATATGCCTCCACTAGAACCTGAGGAGTAACATGAACCTCCTCCTCCCTAATACCAGTAACTGGGTATGGGAATGCCTCTGAATTGACTTTCGAGCAATGGGCTACCTTTATGGCATATTGGAATGATCAAGCTACTGAAGCATCCAGATCGACTCTAAAGTTGTCTAAATTGATTAAAAGGTTTGACAGTTGGAAAGTGTACCTTTTTAGAGGTACTACAGATGCGACAGAGGCCAACCAATGGTTTAAAAAATTGGAGGGTAACTTGAATGACATAGAGTTGGAGGACAGTTACAAGTTAAAGGTAGTTGTCAGGTTGTTAGAGGGTAGCGCAACTATACAGTAGGCAAATATGCAAGCTAGGGCCTCAGCACAGTTGACTTGAGACAACTTTATATAGAAATTCAGAGACCAGTATTATAATCCCTTTCACTACAATCAGAAGAAATAAGAATTCCTTTGATTGAGACAGATGGGTAAGACAGTGACGGAATATGAGACCCAACTGAGAGAGTTAGTTAAGTTTGTGCCGAAATTTGCCAATGAAGAGAGCTTATGCCCCAAGTTCGAGGAAGGATTGAATTTTGAGATTCATGAGAAGATGTCACTGTCAGAAAATCAAGGGTACAAGGAAATGATTTAGATGGACCTTCGAGCGAAGAAGTTGGCTGGAGAGAGGAGGTCGAGAAGTTAGCTTCAGAAGAGGAGGGATTTAAGTATATAGGTTCGTTCTCCATCCAAGAAGAGCCATAACAGTGGTTCATGCAGTGGTGCCTTTGCTACTAGTTCTACAAGCATCTCTTCGCATTCTCCTCAAGGTCAAGGACACTCAAGGTCAAGGACATACTCAAGGTTCAAGATAGAATCAGAGTGTAGATAGATATTAATTGCAGGCAGTATCATATAGGCCCATGCCTATAATCTTATGTATGCCACAATTGTAGAGAGACAGGGCATATACGGAGGTTTTACCCCAAATTAGGCAGGGTGGAGACGGGTGGTCAGACTAGCTGGCATTACTCACACTATCAACAACCACTAGTTGAACCGACTACAGTTTCTATCGATAGAAGATCAAGAGCAGACAGTTCATCTATAGCATCCCGTGGTGCTTAGAGGGGTAGAGGTAGAGTTCAGACTAGAGTTTTTATGTTTAACCAGGACCAGGCACAGGCCAACCCAGATGTGGTAACTGGCATGGTTATAATTTAAACAACTTGCATATGCATTGGTAGATCTGGGTTCTAATATGTCATTTGTCAGTACCGCTTTAGCACCTCACGCTAGTGTCCCATTGTCACCTCTAGATCAAGAAATAATAGTTCATACTCCGTTGGGCCAAAAGTTATTGAGGAAGACTGTGTTTAGAGATTATATGGTAATGGTAAATGGAATTGAGTTAGTAGCAGATTTGATTCCTTTGAGGGTGGAGGATATTGATGCTATACTGGGGATGGATTGGTTTTCCAGACATCGAGCAATAGTGGATTGCTTTTCTAAGCAAGTTGTGTTCAAAAGGCCCGGGGGATCAGAGATAGTTTTCTCAGGTGAGCGAAATATCTTGTTTAGTAATTTGATTTGTGCGATGGAAGCTCAGAGGTTAATAAGGAAAGTGTGCCAAAGGTATTTAGCACATGTTGTTACCACTGTTTCTAAGTGTAGAATTGATCAAGTTCCAGCAGTGAGAGAATTCCCAGATGTATTTTCAGATGAATTACCAGGAGTGCCACCAGAGCGAGAGTTTGACTTCAACATTGACTTGATTCCTGGTACTACTTCGATCTTAATACCGCCTTATCTTATGGCCCCAACTGAGCTTAAAAAATTGAAGATGCAGCTTCAGAATTTAGTTGATAAGGGTTTTGTCTGATCGAGTATATCACCTTGGGGTTTGTCAGTACTGTTTGTTAAGAAGAAGGATGGGACCTTGTGATTGTGTATAGACTATCAACAGTTGAATCGGGTCACAATCTAGAATAAGTACCCATTGCCCAAGATTGATGACTTATTTGATCAGTTGCAGGGAACGAGTATGTTCTCGAAGATTAATTTGAGATCATGATACTATCAGCTTCGGATTAAGGATAACGATGTGGCCAAAACAGCCTTTTAGACACGGTATGGTCATTATTAGTTCTTTGTAATGCCGTTTGGTTTAACTAATGCCCCTACTGCATTTATGGACCTCATAAATTGGGTATTCCATTCTTATCTCGATAAATTTGTGATTGTCTTTATCAATGATATCCTGGTTTACTTGAGGACTAAGAAGGAACATGTTTAGCACCTACAGATTATACTACAAACAATAAGAGAAAGAAGGTTGTATGCTAAGTTTTTGAAATGCTAGTTTTGGCTTCAGGAAATGGTATTCTTGGAACATATAGTCTCAAAAAAAGGAATGGATCCTCACAAGGTTGAAGCTATTGTACAGTGGGAGAGATCGAAGAATGTTACAGAGATTAGAAGCTTTCTAGGATTGACAGGTTACTATAGGAAATTTGTTGAAAGTTTTTCTTTAATAGTTGCTCTATTGACATGTTGTTTAAGGACAAAGGATGTTAAATTTAAATGGGATGAAAAATGTGAACAGAGTTTTTAGGAGTTGAAGGATTGTCTCACCTCAGCTTCGGTGTTGATGCTACCTATTCTTTGAGAGGGATATATAGTATTTAGTGATGCTTCTAGGCAAGGGATGGGTTGTGTTTTGATGTAGAATGGGAAGGTAGTTGCCTATGCTTCCAGACAGCTCAAGAACCATGAAGAGAATTACCTAACTCATGATTTGGCATTGGTTGCAGTAGTCTTTGCCTTGAAGATCTGAAGACATTACTTGTATGGAGAGAGGTGTCAGATTTTTACTAACCACCAAAGTTTAAAGTATTTGTTCACTCAGAAGGAATTGAACCTGAGGCAGAGAAGATGGCTGGAAATGATTAAGGATTATAATCTGGTGATTGATTACCATCCAGGGAAAACCAATGTGGTGGCAAACGCATTAAGCAGAAAATCTTCAGTAACCGTGGCGTATGTTCGGTCAGCATACCTCTCATTGTTACTGGAATTAAAGAACCCACGAGTAACATTAGAGTGCGGTCAAGATGGCTCAGTGTTAGCCAGTTTTATTGTGAGACCGACTCTACGGGAAAAGATAAAAGAAAGATAGATGCAGGATCCAGAGCTAATGAAAGTTTGCCAGAGAATTATAGATGGTAATATTGGAGACTTTTATATCTCTCAGGATGGGGTTTTAACATTGAAAGTTAGGGTATGTGTACCCTCAGATGATGAATTAAGAAAGGCCATCTTGGAAGAAGCCCACTGTTAAGCTTTTACAATGCATCTTGGTAGCACAAAAATATATAAAACCATCAAAGAGAGCTATTAGTGGTCTAAGATGAAAAGAGACATAGCAGAATTCGTTGTCAGGTGTATGACTTATCAACAAGTTAAAGCTGAACATCAAAAGCCAGTAGGAACACTTTAACCATGACCCATACTAAAGTGGAAATAGGAACATATAACCATGGATTTCATAGTAGGATTGCCATATACTTAAGCTGGATATGATGTAATATGGGTAATTATGGACAGATTGACTAAGTCTACACACTTTCTGCCCATCAAAACTAAATATCCAATTGAGAAGCTAGCAAGATTGTATGTGACAGAGATTGTAAGGTTGCATGGTGTACCTATGACGATTGTGTCAGATCGAGATCCCCGTTTTACCTCTCGATTCTAACCTAGTTTCCAGAAAGCTATGGGTACAAGGTTGAATTTCAGCTCAGCTTTCCACCCTCAGACAGATGGGTAATCAGAGAGAACCATCCAGATATTAGAAGATATGTTGATAGGGTGTATACTAGAGTTTCAAGGAAGCTGGGATCGATATTTGCCATTAGCTGAGTTTGCCTATAACAACAGCTATCAGTCCAGTATAAGAATGGAACCATACAAAGCTCTGTATGAAAGAAAATGTAGAACTCCTTTATGTTGGGATGAAATGGGTGAAAGAAAGTTAGACAACATTTAGTTAATTAAAACCACCACTGAGAAAGTGAAGATTATCCGAGATAGGTTGAAGATAGCTCAGGACAGGCAAAAATCATACTTGGATAATAGAAGAAGGGATTTAGAGTTTGATGTGGGTGAGAAAGTGTTTCTGAAGGTATCATCCTGGAAAGGAGTGATTCGATTTTGAAATCGAGAAAAGCTTCATCCGAGGTATATCAGGCCTTTCAAAATTATCGAAAGAATTGGTCCAGTGGCATACTAGTTGGAGCTACCATTAGAGATGTAGAGGATACATAATGTTTTTCATGTATTCATATTGAAGAAGTATGTGCCCGATCCTTCTCATATTATTGGTGTGCCTCTTATAGATTTGAGAGAGGATTTGAAGTGTGAAGTGCAACCAGTGGCCATCCTTGATCATCAGGAGCGGATATTGGGGAGTAAAGTTATCCCTATGGTAAAAGTGCTGTGGAGGAGTTATACAATTGAGGATATGACTTGGGAGCTTGAGCTTCAGATGCAGCGTCAATACCCCCATCTTTTCCAATACTGAGGTATATTGAATTTTGATGACAAAATTCTTTTAAGGGGGATAGATTTGTGAGCCCCGTGCTTATATCTCAAGAATATAATGATAATTTTATACTTTTACTGTTCATGCATTTGTTTGATCGACAATTTGGAGACTCTTTGAAAAATTTGTGGGATTATGTTCGTTCGAATGAATAGGAGAATTCGTTCAATCGAATTGGATTTTGTTCGACTGAAGGAGTTATTCATTCAGTCGAAGTGCTGGTTCATTCAAACGAATGAGGATTCGTTTGATTGATAAAATTGAAGTCCCCTGACTTCAAGAGACGTCAAAGGATTCGTTCGAACGAACTTTGAGTCGTTCAATCGAATCGACATGAAATGATCATTTGACCCTCTTCTAGAAGCTTCTCCCTTAAGAAAACTTAAGGGCAAAATGATAATTTCGCCCTTTTTCTTTAAATAAGGGGCCAAGGCTCAGATTTCAGTTATTTTCTTCTTTTTCCTCCCTTTCCTTTCCCTCACGCACGTTCTCTCCCTCTCTCTCTTTGAGTTCACAACATTTTGCCTGAATTTCGATTTCTCTTGGCCTGTCGATTACATTCCTCGCATTTAACTACCTGGAGTGTCAATTTGGCGGTAGAAGTGCAGAGAACAAAAAGAGGAGTTAGGGTTTCAGGGAAAAAATTTGGGGTTTTCTGACTTTCAAGCGAAGACAAGGAAAACGGACCATAACACGAGGTTCGTAGCATCATTTCTAACTTATCTACGTATTTTGTATTGCTTTTTATCAACTTTCATTCGTATGAGTTTTACTGTGCATTCGTATAGATTTCGATAGATCTATCGCCCCTAGTTGAGTTTTTATGCGTTATTTGGGTTGTAGTAAAGTCAAGAGAGTCATGGGAAATTAAAAATGTAGTTTTGACAAAAATGGGTAAATGTGAAGAGTAACCAGAGTTACTGTTTCGGTGGACGTGTAGGGTTCGTAGGTCTAAATTATAGAATCAGGCCGAATTACGCTAGTATAGCTGTAATGTGAGTTCGTGGTAGAAATGTATGGGTAATTAGATGGATAATGGGAGTTTTAATTGATTTTGTGGATTTTTCGATTTTAGGGGAAACCCGGGTTAACATACATTACACGTATTCGAGTCTCTTATGTATTTTAGAATGTACATTGATATATATATTTGGATACTTGTGTTTAGGTGACGATATAAGAGCGAGGTATCCGCGTGACACGCCAAGAAACGAGGGGAATTAGGAAGTGTATATCCTCCCTAAGCAGTGAGTGAACTTTCTATTTTTTCATTGTTTTAATAAAGAGCTGATGTTTTATGATTATAATGATTTATGAATGAATATGTTATTTGTTTTTGTTTTGTGAAAGCCCGTAAATGCGAATTTATATGGTTTTCTATTGAGATGTGATTGGCTTAATATATGTTTTACATGAATAATGGCCGCGGGCCAATTTTCGATATGTGATACTTTGATGATGACTCTATGATATTGATACGGTCGATGAGCTAGGTTTTATATTTATTTTATGTTGATGATATACCAGTGGGCCAGGTTTTTATACTTGTTATGATAATGGTCATGAGTGCCGGGATATTGTGGATGATGACGGCCATGAGAGCCGGGTTTATATATATATATATTGGTGATGATAGCCATGAGGGCCTGTTGTCTACAGTAGCTACTGGTGTAGTCTAGCGACGACCTGAAAAGATAGAGGTCGCCTAGGTGAGTGTGAAGACTTCATAGGTAGGGGAGTTGTATGGTGTTTATTATTATTGTTATGAGTGGATGATTTGACCATCTGTGAGTCTCAGTCGGATTAGCACGATGTCACCACGTGACTAATCTGAGGCGAACGTTAGTGGTGGACATATTTTCTGAAAAAGTTGTATATTCTATTTCTTGCATTTAAAATTTTATTTTTATAAATAGCATGTTATAATTGCTTTTAAAATCTACTGGCGGTCTCGGGATACTCAAGACCAGGGTAGTCATCGGGAATGGGAGCTAGCCCAATGATTTACGACTTATATGTTAAAGTTTTCAAACTAAAAGGACTTCTTATAATTTAATTGTTTTATACTGTGTTTGAGATAGATTTTCTTACTTATAAGTTAAGCAACATGTGATTTTATATATATATATATATATATATATGTCTGTATGTGTGTGTGTTTTTAGTTTACTCACGGAGTATACTCCCGTATACTCACCCTTCCCTCCCTCTCCAGTTTCAGGTGTAGTTAGTCAGCAGGTGTGCGGTGGTGGTGATTCTTCCAGACTTTGGAGTCATCAGATATA
>JAVXUL010161201.1:0-13370 GCA_035590515.1 Trichilia minutiflora | reverse complement strand
TAACATTAAAATCAACACATATATGCTTAATTTTCACTTGTTATTAATTTTGGCATCATCAAAAACCAAGAATAAATCAAGAAATTTAACATGCCATCAATCTCATTATGAAAATCTCATAAATTAATTTATTTAGAGCATCAATCTCCCTATAGTATAATCATCAAAAAATATCTTGGAGTTATCAATCTTCCCCTTTTTTGATGATGAAAAAATATATATGCATATCAAATCATTCTCCCCCTTTTTGTCAACAAGCAAAGAAGGGAAACAAATTGATTCTCCCTCTTAAAATGCATCAAAAAAAAATATCATCTAATATAAAAATAAATATAAGAACGTAATAATTCAAAATTAAAAAAACTAGCTAAAAAGAGCTATATCATCCAAGAAAAATCAGTCAGAAACATAATAATCGAAAGACATATATCATCAAAAAGTATCAAAGAAAAAATGTCCTAGTCATAATCAACATGTGCAGGACAAGATGCGGAGTCGGTCTCGAAACGAGGACGCAGATCCAAAGAAGGAGGACGTGAAGCTGAAGAAATAGGACGAGTAGGAGGCACCTCAGGATGAAATGGTCTAAAATGTTCGTGAAGAGGCGGCTGACGACCTGTAGATGGAGGACGATAGCCATAGAAGGATCCTGAACAGCCCCAACTGAATGTAGTAATTGCACAATCTCACCAACTAATCTTTCCTCAACTTTCTTGGTAAATACAATCAAAAGCAAAATGATTCGATAAAGATTTTTTTTATTGTAGGCTAAGGATTATAGCATACTGTTAGATGCTAACCATAATTATTGAGTATTCAAAGAGTTTTTAACAAGGTCAATGAGATTGATTCTAACTCATGGCTAACACCACAATAAGCCTGAGAGGCTAAAACTAATAACCATATGTTTATTTTTCTATAAGAGAGAAAATAATTAATTGTTATATACTAAAAAAGCTTGCACTCTTATAATGATAATTAGTTAAAAAGTATAAACTATTTATATATCAAATTATTTAATGAAATTGATGTTAATGGATGCCTTAAAAACCATTCGTTTTGTTAGTTTTAAGGCTAGTGATCTTGTATTAACTTTTGATTATCAATGAAATAATTGTTCTTTACTCACACACATTAGTTGTTTCCTTTATATTGGCATGCTTATATATAAAGAATTGATGTGAATTATCCATCTATTTTTTTTTAATTGTTAAATGAAATTATCAAAGTATTCCTTACGTACGTGATATAGAATGGGCAACTATATCACATAGTAAGCATACTAGTTGCCACATAATGATATCATATGATGATATATATATAGGTTGACAATATGAGTATTATCATAAGCGCATTAGTATCGATTTATAGTTAATGAACTATTTATCGAACATGTCTACATATTAACAAATCACATGGTATGCATGTAGTTAATGATTTGTCAATAGATTATAATAGTGTGCGATTTAATCCTTAGACCTGAGATGTTTAGAATCGGACTCTATATGGATAGGTATATTTCATATGGTGAATATGTTTAGGGCTAATCACGCCTTATACAAGAAGCCAATTTGGATATGCTTTGTTTATATAGGTATTTGATTGATAGTCAAGATGGGATCCGTTGACTCTGTCTGAGTTGAGTTCCTAAACGAGTGTCGATATGATATCTAAATTTTAAGTCTATGGCTATAACAATTATGATATAGGATCGATGATTTGTATAAACATCGAGATTAGGGTTTTGACAGTCCATAAACCCTTACTCGATCAAGATATGACAACAGAGGGATATTACTCACATGTGACGTGCAATCATTGGGAAGTTTGATGAAGACACTTCTTCATCATGACTTATGGACTATGGCGCGCAGCTAGACACTAATCATAGTCGATGGGTATCAAAATATTTGAGAACGAAGCATTCAGTGTCAAAGTGTTTGATATTTACTCACGGATGAGTCACAGTAAACCTCACGATCCACCCAATTCCCTGAGAGTTTTCATAAAGAAGGAGAAGATAAAATATTATCGAGAGAAGGCTAGCGACCTTATAATAACTTGAAATATTGAAATAAATACATATAATCGTTATATGTATTTATTATTATTTAAAGTGTTAAAGAATTGATGTATTGATATCATATAGTAATTTAATGTAAATTACATAACTCAAAATGATAATATTGATTATCAAACATGTTAGAATGAGATTTTAAGGTGAAATGGTAAAAATTATATTAAATTGTTAATTTAGTATAAAATAATAATTTTACCCCTATGTGATATAAATGTGTAATTTATTATAAATTACATATTCAAATTTGTTAATTATGATTATCAAATGTATTAAAATAATATTTTAATAAAAAATAATAAATTCTAAATTAAAGTGTTTAATTTAAAAGAAAATTATCATTTTACCCTTATGTATATATTGACCAAGGGCATTATGATAAATATACCATAATTTTGAGCTTATGAAAATTCAAAAAATATATTAATATGTCTAATTGTCAAATTCTTTAATGATTAGAGAATTTGACAAGTGTTATAATTTATTTGGATAATATTTTGACACTTGGCATTTAATATATATTTTTCATAAATTAATTAAATTTTCTTGGTCAAAGATTACATATACAAGTTTGACTTGAGCTTACCCATGGAAACTGAGCTCGGTTGTATCACATTAATGTCCTATTATTTTATAATATATATTTGGATAAATATTAGATTAAATAAATGGGGAAAATGAGTTAAATTCATCACTTTTTTGGTCATCTCCTACCTTGCACGAATTTGCAGCCATAGAAGCTCAAAGGGAGGGTATAAAGTGAAGAGATCTCATAGTTTTGTTACTCAACTTCATCAAAGAAAGAAAGTACAAGTTGCCAAGGTAACTAGCTTTATTTGTGTACCCTTGGTTTCTCATTTGAAAGCATAGTTTTAGGAAATTTTTCTTAGGAAGAAAATTTTCATTTATGCATGTTTTAGGCCATTAGAAACCAATAGTAAAAACGATTTCTAGTCATGTTACTAAAATTGAAATAAGTGTTATATTAGATTCTAATTCTTGGAATATTGATTCAACTGTCACCTTACATATTTATATGTTGTTACAAAACCGTCACAGTAAATAGTTACTAGAGAAAGGTAAGGTGACATTAAGGTTATCGAATGGAGCAATTGTTGCTGCCACATAATCAGGGACCTGCAAACTCACTTTAGCATCAGGCCATATTTTTGTATTATAGAAAACTATGTATTTTGATACTGCCAATAGAAATATTTTATCTGTCAGTCAAATATGTAAACAAGGTTACACTTTTAACTTTGATAGATGTAAATATTGTATTTATTTAAGAAATAAATTAATTGACACTGGTTTGAATATAAATAGTTTGTATGTTCTTGATACTAAAGTCATTAACATGACAAAACACTGTTAGTAAGAAAAGATCTAGAAATAAAATTAATTCAAGATTTATTTGGCCTAATCAATTAGGTCATGTTGGGTATTGATAGACTTAAACATTCATTGGGTTCTGAACTTTACCTAACTTTTGAATCCTATATTTAA
The DNA here is from genome assembly GCA_035590515.1 of Trichilia minutiflora. Lineage (NCBI taxonomy): Eukaryota > Viridiplantae > Streptophyta > Magnoliopsida > Sapindales > Meliaceae > Trichilia > Trichilia minutiflora. The sequence continues at coordinate 9,787 of JAVXUL010161201.1, read as the reverse complement.
GATAAAATGACCAAATTATCCTTTGATGGTCAAGGAAAATAAGCCAATGAAATTCTTGAATTGATACATATTGATGTATGTAGTCCATTTAGTATAATAGCTATAGGAACTTTCTCATACGTCATAACCTTTACTGATAATTTTTCATGGTATGTTTATTTGTAGTTATTAAAGTACAACTTTAAATTATTTGAAAAGTTCAAACAATTCAAAGTTAATAGGAAAGAGTATTAAAATTATATGATCTGATCGTAATAGTGAATACTTGAGTACTGACTTTTTAGATTTTCTTAATATAAATGGCATAATATCTCAGTTCACTCCTTCTTATGTACTACAGTATAAAGGCGTATTAGAAAGGAAGAATCGCATTTTACTTGATATGGTGTTATTTATGATGAGCTTCATTAACTTACCTTTATATCTTTGGGGTTATACCCTAAACACCACAATGTATATCTTGAGCAGGATTTCATCTAAATCTGTTCCTAATACATCATATGAGATACGATATGGAAAGTTACCAAGCCTCAATCATATAAAGCCTTAGGGCTGTCCAACTTATGTTTAAATTGGTAAACCTGAGAAGCTAGATGTAAAGTCTAAAAAGGGTTGATTTATTAAATATCCTAAATATAGTTTAGGATATTATTTCTACTTTCATGATGATCAAAGAAGTTTGATCAGTAGACACACAAAGTTCCTTGAGAATCAGTTCCTTGAGGAAGGTGGTGTAGGTAGAATGTTCAAGCTTTTAAAAGAGTTTGAAGAGTTTAATGATAATCAAACTAAGTTGGATGAATCTATTGATCTAAATGACTCTGTTCATATAGATGAACTTGTTCGTTTTAGTCATTAACTTTCTGTAGACTAACATCTTATAGCTTTACTAAGATATCATGTCTTCTGTATAGATACTTCTTCCTGTTTGATGATGATTTTAAATTATTTATGATAAGAGAAGATGTACAAAGAAAAAATCCTAGAATGTATAAAGAGATGATATTAGAAATTGATTCTAAAATATGGTTTGAGGCCATGAAATCCGAATTGGACTTTATGTATGCTACTCAAGTGTGGTTACTTGTTGATCCACTAGAAGAAATTATTTCTATGGAAAAATTATTTTATGAGTTGCTATAATAAAGTTCATTCAAACATTACTTGCTATTACAGCTCATAATGACTATCGGATAGTTATAAGATGTCTAAGTTGCATAGATCTATATATGAATTAAAGCAAGCTTCTAGAATATGGTACATACGATTCATTGATACAATCACATTGTTTGATTTCATCAAGAATTATGATGAATTTTTTAATCTATAGAAAGGAGAATAAATATGTCATTACATTCTTAATTACTGAGGCTAAGTTGTGGTTATCTAATGTGTTCTCTATAACATATTTGAGAGAAGTGACCTATATTTTGGGTTTTCATCTCTATATAGATAGAGTGAAATGAATAATAGGTTTATCTCAGATAAAGTACATAAAAGCATACTGAAGAGGTTCGATATAGATGACTCATAGAAGGGTTTTTTACCCTGCAGTCATAGTATTGATCTCTTAAAGAAAATGGAACCCAAGGCCCAAATTGAGAGAAATAGCATAAGAAGAGGATTCTTTATGCTTTGGTAGCAATAGATAGTTTTATTAGAGATATGCCCTAAAACCAATCGTGTCATATGGTTCAGGGTCACTATTTCTTTGTATATAGTCTTTGTAATTATTTGTAAAAATGTTTATAATTAATAAAATAGTATTTTCAGTATCTTGCTTTATATTTAGTTGCTATTTATTTTATTTTCTTTTTGATGCGAGATATATCCCTGTATGTATTATATTTGAGATTTTATCTATAATAAGTTATAGATATGAGAACAGGATCTTTAATTTAAATACATTCAAAATTGATTCTCGATTGAGGTGGTGTCATCAGGGATAATGACATTACATGATCGTTATATTTTATTGTGCCAATGATTAGTATTCAATACTAATAGTTGGGTAACGAGTCTCATGTTGCAAGAGCATAAACATGGTATCACATTTAAGATCGTGATACTGAGCATGACCAAACGTGATCAATCACATGGGTGAATATCCACAGTCAATAATTAATCACACAGTCGTACTAGTGTACCATTACTCCTTAGAACTGAGATATCATGACTGTAATCTGTAGTGAGGCACATCATTCACTTGTGTATATTGCACTGGACTAACCATGCCTGATGAAAGAAGCTTGATGGCAATGTGTTCTTATTGTATGAGAATAGGTGATGGTGTAGATAGAATCTACTATCTCAGGTATTGGAACTTGAGATCCTAGGCAAAATTGTCATTTACAGGATTAAATCTCTGGCTAGAGTACACATATTCAAGAAAAGGAGTTTTTGGATACGTAGATCTTGTTTATGATTGGGGTTATGATAGACCTTACTTATAATCATTGAGAACTTCGGTTATAAGGAGTTATATCAAAGTGATACGATTGTGTTCGTATTTACTTATGTCTAGTTCACGGTAAACCTAGGGGGTCACACACAATAACTAGTAGTTGATGATGGGCAAAATAATATTATTGAGTTAGTTAATGATATTTTGTATTGACAAAAAATAAATTGCCCCGAATTTGATCCATAGGTAATTTTATTCTTTATAGTAAAGAATACAGTTTTTCGATAATGATGAGTTAGCACTCGTTGGTTCGATAAATATGATGGTATTAATGGAGATTTGATAAGATATATTTTGATATATCAAGTAATAAATAAAATTATTTATTTATTAAATATTTTGCTAAGTATTCATTTATTGATAAATAAAGTTTATTTATTCAATATTAAATAATAATGATTATTTGATTTAAATTAATACTTGGATGATACTTGATACCATTGTAGTTTCTCAAATGTCCTCATCATATGTGTTCCTAATCCTTACTTTTGATCCAATGGCCAAGAAAATTTCATTTATTCTTAATTAATGTAATTAAGAATAAATGATAAAAAGAAAATTTATATATATATATATATATATATATATATAATTATTATTATAATTTGTAATAATATTATTATTTAGATAATTACATAAATCTTGACCAATCAAATGCTTCTACTTGGTTTCTTCTCATTTGATATATATATATATATATAATGAATGACACATTGTCTCCACAAAATAGATTCAAATCTATTTGTTTTTAATATTAATTGATTTCTATATATATGTGGACGTGGGAGGCATGTATTGAATGATTCATTTTTAATTTTGAAAAGAGAAACAAAAACACAAAGGGAAGAAACCAAAGGAGGCTTGCAAGAAGCAAAATGAAGGCTTGTCGAAATTGTTTTCAAATAAGCCAAAAAGGAAGAAAAGGAAGTGAGCAAAGAGCAAATAAGGCTCCAATACCTCACCATTATCTCCATTATCTCTAAACTAATGTGTGGATACCTTTAGAAGATTGGGGAAGACTTTAAACTTGTTAGACAAAATTCACTGGGGTAAAAATTTCAAAACCCTAAGACATATATGTATGCTAAATTGTTTAGCTTCATAATTATGTATAAAAGGAAAAGCATGGATCCTCTAGTTTTTCTTGCATAACCACTCTTCAAAATGATATCAGAGCTATGTAAATTTTCTGTTTTATGCATGTGTTGCTTTGGTTTGGTGTTGGTTTAAGGCTTGTGTTGATATATGTTGGTTTTGGTGGCTTTTGGATAATGTATGCATATTATTAATCAAATGTTGTTAACATGATTTTATGCATAATTTGATGTGTTAGAAAGTTTTGGCATGAATTTGGACATGTTATGGAGTGTTTAATGTGTTGGTTTTGTGTTGGAAATAAAAGAAATTGAAAAACAAAATGAGCCAAATTCGGTTACACCAAAATAAAGTAGTCCCTATTTTTTTTCACACATGCGCCCAAAGTTGCATCACGAGCTCGTCCGCCTGTTAGCGGACAAGTGTGTGACACAGCACCCGACGCATGTGTGTATTGCACACCATGCACGCCCAGGCCACGTCGCCCCCAACCTTCTTTCATTTGTTGCAAACCCTAAATTTTTTTTGAAAAAATTTGTTTTTCGCATTTTCGCATCCAACGTGCTTTTAATTCGAGTTTTAAATAATAGGGATCATTAATTCTTGAATTATAAGTATTTTTTAAGAAAATAACACATCAACTAAACCTGATCTCGGTGAGAGGCATTTTTATAATTTGTTATATAGGGGGACCAAAATACAAAATTTTAAAATTGTTTAAAAATTTCAAGATATAATATTAATTGTTAATATTATTACTTAAACCATTAATCCCACTTAATCACTAATTAGATTAATCTTTTTTTGTTATTAAAAATTTTAATTATTAAATTAAAAAATTTTAATATGGAATTGTTCTATACGAACAGAAAATATGTTTTAATTACTCAGATTAAATTTTTAATTGAATAATGATTCTAATTAATTTTTCAATTAATCTAGAATTAGCAGAATTCTAGTGGGAGTAATTAAAAATCTTATATAAATATAATCAATAATAAATTAATTGTTAATTTATTAAGTTGATATGATCAAATAATAATGGATTAAAATTTTAAAAATTATCATTTTTGAAAAATGATATAGGATTTAAATTTCATCACTGTAGAATAAAATGAGATCTAAATAAAATTCTCCCTTAATAAAATATTAGGTTTAAGCTTTTCAATGCAGTTAATAAGTTATTGACATTTCTGATAGAGTAATTCAATAACTATTAGGTAAGGGTCCTCATGGGGTGTCGTAGTCTAATTGACTTGTTTCTTGGTAGGATGTATTGGGCTTCAAATATCTATCAGGTGAGGGGTCTGATTGCTACCTATTTAAGAAAGAGTATTAGATCTAACCTAACTAGGTTCAAGTACCAATAACTGTTAGGTGGGGTGTGAAAATCTAGAAGTTAATTAATTATGCCTTATAAAGAGTTACAAACAAAAATATGTTTCTGACTTATTAGACTTCTTTAACCAATAACTGTCAGGTGGGCTTTTATGAGTTTAATAAGATAATAATCACCCACTAATAAATTTATAATAAAATTACAATAAGATTAAGGGAATACGAGATTTAATTTAAGTAGTGGGAATATTATTTAGTTTAAAGTCCAAAACTAAATAATTTGATATAGATTTATACATACTGATGTATTTTTTTTCCTGTAGATTAATCAATATTTAAAAATTCTATCAAGTGATACATTAATGGCTAATCCATTAACTAAAATCCTCGACACTCACAAGCTAATCGGACCTAATTTTAATGTATGGTTTTGGAATTTTAGAATAGTTCTAGATTTCGAAAAACTTGGCTATATCATCGACGAATCCACATCTAAAATCCTTCCTGTTGATGCATCTTCAGAGGAGAGAGAGACCTTCCAGAGATGGAAGGATGATGGTCTTAAAGTAAGATTATACATATTGACCTCGATGAGAGATAACTTACACATCCAGCATGAGGACATACAGGATACCCGTGATATTTATCACTCTCTACTGGATATGTTCTAGGAGTGTTCGCGTATGAGATGGTATGAGTTAGTTACTGCCTTATTCGCGATGAAATTGAGTTCAGAAATACCCCCTGATGAACATCTTATGAAGATGATTAATTTGATAGGGCAATTGTATACCTTGAGGTTTTCTATGGACGCTGGACTGCAGACGAATTTGATCCTACAGTCTCTTCCTCCGAGTTTTGACTCCTTTGTTACCAATTATAATATGAATAAACTGAAGTTGACTCTTCCTGAATTGGCTAATGGGATTATCTCTTTTTACAAGAGAACAACCAAAGGGAAGGGAAAAGAGACTGTTCTTGCCACGGTTTCTTCTGATAAAAAATCAAAGAATAAGGGTAAGAAATCCTTCGAACTTAAACCTGAAGGAGGAGTTTCTAAGAAAAAGGGTAAGGGTAAACCGAAGGACAAACATGTTGTCAAAAATCAAGTCAATGGTGAGTGTCATCATTGTAAGAAGCATGGGCATTAGAAGAGGAACTGTCCTCTTTACTTGGAGAGCTTGAGACAAAGGAGGGCATCATGTACACTTTCATGTCATGTTATTGAAACTGAATTAAATGTTATTTCATACTCACATTTCTAGATTATAAATTCAGCTGCTACCTCACATATTTGTATGTGTTTGTAAGCACTTCACAGTGAGCAGTCACTGGAAGATGGAGTTATCTTGTTGAAGATGACCAATGGTGCAATAGTTACAGTCATTCACTCTGGGACATATAGATTAGTTTTGACATCAGGTCATTGTATTATATTGTATAATATTAAGTATTTTGATACAACCAACAGAAATATTTTGTTTGTACATCTTTTGTGTAAATAAGGATATACATTTATTTTTAATGAATATAAATATTGTATTTATTTTAAAAGTAAATTGATTAGCCCTAGTCTGAATGTGAATGGTTTATATGTTCTCAATACAAATGAGGTTAACATAACAACTGTCATTAATAAGAAATGATCTAGAAATAAAATTAATTCAAGATTAATTTGACATCATAGGTTAGGTCATATTGGAAAAAAAAAATTATGAAGATAGGTAATGATGGACTTATAGGTCCATTGGGTTCTGAACCCTACCTAACTTGTGAATCCTGTCTTCAAGAAAAAATGATCAAATTACACTTTATTGGTAGAGGGTAGAGAGCCAATGAAATATTTGAATTGATACACACAGATGTGTGTGGATCATTTAGAGAAATGGTTAAAGGTCATTTCTCATACTTCATAACCTTCACTAATGATTATTCACGGTATGGTTATGTATACTTATTAAAGTACAAATCTAAATCTTTTGAAAAATTTAAAGAATTCATGTCTGAAGTAGATAAATAAACAGGAAAAAGCATTAAAATTCTACGATCTGATCATGGTGGAGAATACTTAAATACTGAAATTTTAGATTTTTTAAAAATTAAATGGTATAATATCTCAATTCACACCCTCCAAAGAGATATCTCTTCCTATCAGATAATGATTTTGAATCATTCATGATAGAAGAAGATGAACAAAGGGAAGATCCTATAACTATGAAGAGGCAATATTAGATATCGATTCTGAAAAATAGCTTGAAGCCATGAAAGTCGAGATAGACTCTATGCATGCTAATCAAGTGTGATCACTTATTGATCCATTAGAAGAAATTGTTCATATCTATTGTAAATTGATTTACAAAAGAAAGATTGACAAGATAGAAAATTTGAGACTTATAAAGTTAGACTAGCGGTGAAAAATTAGACTCAAAAACATGGTATTAACTATAATAAAACTTTTTTATCAATTGACATGCTTAAGTCCATTCGAATTTTACTTGTTATTACAACTTATTATGACTATGAGATATAGCAAATGGATGTAAAGACAACATTCCTCAATGGTTTTATTGAGAAGACCATATATATGTAATAATCCATTAGGCTTATTTCAGCAGATAGTCATAAAATATGTAAGTTGTATAGATCCATATATGGATTGAAGTAAGTTTTCAAAAGTTGGAACATACAATTTGATGATGCAGTCAAATCATTTGGGTTCCTTAAGAATGTTGATAAACCGCGCGTCTATAAAAAGAAAATCAATCGTGCTATCACATTCCTTGTATTTTATGTAGATGACATACTTCTCATAGGAAATGATGTGAGACATAATAACTAAGGTTAAATTATGGTTATCTAACGTGTTCTCCATGAAGGATTTGGAAGAAGCGATCTATATTCTGGGTATTCGTCTCTATAGAGATAGAGTGAAACGAATAATAGATCTTTCCCAAACCTTGTACATAGAAAAAAGTACTCAAAAAGTTTGGTATGGAAGAATGCAAGAAGGGATTCTTATCCTGTAGTTATGATATTCATCTTTCTTAAAAGATGAAACTGAAGACTGATGCAGAACGAGAGCGTATGAGAAAGATTCCTTATGTTTCGGCAATAGGTAATCTTATGTATGCCATGCTATGTACTAGACTTGATATAACATATGTTGTGAGTATTACTAGTAGATATCAGGCAAATCCTGAAGAATAGTATTGGACAACAGTTAAACGAATACTTAAGTACTTGAGAAGGGTTAAGAATTTAGTTTTAACGTACAGAGGAGGTGAGTTACATGTCGAGGGATATACTGACTCTAATTTTCAGTCAGATGTGGACGATAGAAAGTCTATATTCGTATTTGTTTTTATTTGTAATGGAGGTGTTGCTTGTTGAAAAAGTTCCAAACAGACAACTACAGTTGACTCCACTACAAAAGTTGAATATGTTGCTGCTTCTGAAGCAACAAAGGAGGCTGTCTGGATCCACAAGTTCGTGAGTGAACTCGAAGTAGTTGCTTCCATTATTAATCCAGTAGTTTTGTACTGTGATAATAATAGAGCAATTGCTCAGACAAAAGAATCGAGATCTCACCAGAAGTCTAAACATATTCAGCAGAAATATCACTTAATCAGAGAATTTATATCAGATAAACAGCTGATTGTGTAGAAGACTCCGTCAGCAGACAACATGACGAACCCACTTACTAAGCCTGTGACACAACAGCAACTAAATCGTCATCTCAAGAAGATAGGTATAAGATACCGCAGTTATTAGCTCTAGTGCAAGTGAAAGTTTTGTTAGAGATATAATCTAGAACCAATCGTGTCATATAGTTCAAGGTCATTATTTCTTTATATATACTCTTTGTGATTATTTGTAAAACTGTTTAGAATTAATAAAATGACATTTTCAATATCTTACATTATGTTCAATTGCTATTTATTTTATTTTCTTTATTGATACGAGATATATCCTTGTATGTATTATGTGTTGAAATTCTATTTATAATGAGTTATAGATATGAGAACAGAATTTTTGATTTAAATACATTCAAAATTGGTTCCCGATTGAGGTGGTGTCATCAGGGATAATGACATTACATGATCGATATATTTTGTTACTATCAATTATTGGTATTCAATATTAATAGTTGGGTGACGAGTCTCATATAGCAAGAGCATAAACATGGGTACCACATTTGAGAACATGATCAATCATATGGGTGAATATCCACAGTCAATAATTAATCACACAGTCGTACTAGTGTACCATTAGTCTTTGGACTTGAGATATCACGGTTGTCATATGCAGTGAGGCACATCGTTCACTTGTGTATATTACACTGGGCTAACCACGCCTAGTGAAAGAAGCTTGATGGCAATGTGTTCTTATTATATGAGAACATGTGATAGTCAAGATAGAATCTGTTGGTTTAGATATTTGAGATTGATATCCTAGGCAAAACTGTCATCTATGGGAATTAAATCTCTGGCAGAGTACACGAATTTTAAAAAAGAGTTTTTAGATGTGTGGATCATATTTATGATTGAGGTTCTGATCTTATGATCGAGTTAAGAATTTGACTATATCATGACCTGCACTAGATCGAGAGTCGACAACAGAGGGACCTTACTACAATAAGTACGACTATATGGGTTCATCTGAATTTTATTCTCTGTGTTCTAGGGGTCATGATATCTTACTAGAGATCACTTATGATTATTGAGAACTTCGGTTATAAGGAGTTATACCGAAGTGATACAAATGTATTCGTATTTACGTATGTCTAGTTCATGGTGAACTCAAATGGTCACACACAATAACTAATAGTTAATGATGGATGAAAATAATATCATTAAACTAGTTAATGATATTTTGTATTAACGAAAAATA